>VZRJ01009455.1:535984-549497 GCA_013397565.1 Ptilonorhynchus violaceus | reverse complement strand
CCAGTTTAACGGGAGCACCCTTCAACCCCACACGTTTTGGCAGCCAGCTACAGCTAAAACTGCACAACCAGCTCATCCTGGACTCCAGAGGGAGTAAAACATTTTATAAAAACAAATCATGGCCTTGAAAAACATCAATTCTGGGCGCACTGCTTAAAGCTTTATCCAAAGGCTTGAAGAACCTTTAATTCCGATTGGCTCTTTAGGGGAATCTTCATTCTAATGAAACTTTACACCAATAAACCCCTCCAACAGTTCAATGGCCACCAATGCATGGCAGAGCTGTGATCTTGCCACCCACCGAACCCAGCAATGGCAGCCCAGCCAGCAGCTGCTGCTCCCATTATCCCGGGCTGCGCTCCGGGAATTTGTATTTAGCTCAGGATGTCCTTGGTCCTTGTTCCCGAGGACATCCCTAATAACTGAGTGCTGCTTGCTGCCACCTGAGCACCGTCACTGTGGGGCTTGGAACCCTGTCATCTGCCTGATTGGGCATTTAACCTGACCTTCCACTCGAGATTCCCACTTTCCTGCTTAAATTCCATGTGCTTAATCCCACCATCCTTTGGCTCACGGGAGTAAAAAAAGGAATAATAATTAGGTTTAACCATTGGGATTTCAGGGGTTTATCCCATTTGAGCAGGGTGAAACACGAGAAGAAGGAATTTAAGTACCTTCCTCCTCTTCTTCAGCCTCTTCTCCCGCTTCTTCCTCGCCTTCCTCCTTCTCCTCCTCCTCGCCCTCTTCCGCAGGAGCCGCCTTGGCTTCTCCCGCTTTCGCGGCCTCGATGGTTTCCTCGATCTCGATCTGCTCCTCCTGGACGTGGCTGGAGTAGTAGGTGGGGAAGGGGCGGGTGGTCAGCAGGTAGGAGCTGGACTGGAGGCCGCTGTAGGCGGACCTGCCGAAGGTGGGGGCGCTCTGGGTGTAGCCGCTGGTGATGCTCCCGACGCTGGTGAAGCTCAGCCGGGTCTCCTCCCCCTCCAGCAGCTTCCTAGAAGGGGGAAAAGCAAGGAGAAGGGAGCTGTGCTGCAGCAGGATTCAGCAGCACGAGGCCCTGGGGGGGTGAATATTTGGTTATTAATTCTGGGGCTGGTTTTGCGCTCCTGTGTGGGAATGCTGTTCCTGTCTTTTTGGAATAATTTGTTTTTCAGACACGTCCATTATGGGTGAATTAATGCTTTTCCTTGTTAGAAAAAAACCAGGAAAACCCTCTAGGATGAGGTTCCTCCAGCAGGTGAAATCAGAGGAGTGTTTTGCCACCCCGCAGGTTTCAGAGCAGCGCAGATGGAGCAATTTGCTGCTGAGCTGTCAGCCAAGGTTCTGCTCTCTCAGTATTCCCCCTTGTGGCTTCCACAGAAACTCTGCTCCAGCCTTTGGGATCTCTCGGTGTCGGGGACAAAACACCACACGGTTATTCGGCAGCGATTCTGCTGGAAAATGTTTAATTTGTGGATTTACAAGCGAGAAACAAAGCCCGTTCCTGAGGGCGTTTGAGGGGTTTCCCCATTTTGAGAAGGAGCCCTCGGTACTGAGGAGTTCCACTGAGAGAAAATCCCTTCCCCAAATACAGAAAACGTATTTTTATCTGTGGGGATGGAGAACTGAGATTGCCAAGCTAAAAATTCTGTGTGCAAATCACAGAGAGGAGCCGATTAAACCCTGCCACACAAATCTATGAACATTTCTGCAGGGGGAGTCATAAATAACCCGAATTCTCTTGGAGAGAATGGGAACTGCTCCAAGTTCTGGCTCATTAGAACATCCCCCCCATACCTATAGGCTGCAATTTCGATGTCCAGGGCCATTTTCACATTGAGCAGGTCCTGATATTCCTTCAAGTACCGAGCCATCTCACTCTTCGTGGTTCTCAGCTCGTTCTCCAATTTGTTGATCGTGTCCTGTTGGATGGAACAACGTGGACAGCGTAAAATTCCCGATTCTCCCAAGCCCAGCAACAATCACAAGGAATTTCTCCAATCCTTTTAACTTCATCTTGCTCTGGCAGAGAGAAAATGCACAGCTCCCACTCCACCCTCAGCCAGAAAGGCAGCATTTAACACCTTCCCTGGCAGGTTTTCTACGCCACGTTATTCCAGCCCTATTTAATCCAATTTTCTGGCATCCAAGTGCCAAAACATATGAAATTTATGTATCTTTTCATTTTGATTTTGGCCTCTACGTGCTTTTTCTAGTTTTAGCTCAGGGATATCCATTGATGATCCTTGTGGGTCCCTTCCAACTCGAGATATTCTGTAATTCTATGATTTTTTGGGTATAGTTTAGGCTGTATCAGTACACAGACACATGATATTGTGCTTTATCAGTGGCATTTTGCATGATGATTTTATAACACCTCACACTTCAGATAAGCAATACCAGAAGCAACATCCCCATCTCTGGGATGATTTTGGGAACACAGATCATGATTTGGGCGTGTATGTCCATGCCACACGATGCTTTATAGCGTCCTGGCATTTTGCACTGTAATTTTAGGATACTTTAAATGCAACACAAGCCAGGAGTGATGCCCCCAACAACCTCCCCCTGCAAACCCCAAACCCCTCACCTGCAGAACCCTTCAAACCCCAACATTCCCTCCCCTGCGGAACCCTTCAAACCCCAACATCCCCTCCCCTGCAGAGCCCAGCAAACCCTGAACCCCCTCACCTGTACGGACCCTGCAGACCTTGATCCCCATCATAGGCAGGGACGCCACAAACCCCGACACCCTTCACCTACAGAACCCTTCAAACCCCAGCATCCCCACCCCTGCAGAACCCTTCAAACCCTATCATCCCTTCCCCTGCCGAACCCTTCAAACCNCCTCCATCACCTGCAGCGCGGAGATATCCGCGCTCTGCTTCTCTTCCAGCTCCTGCAGCTGCTTCTCCAGCGCCTCGTTCATGCCGCGGGTGGCCTCGATCTCCAGCGTCTTGGCCTTGAGCAGGCGGCGGCTCTCGGACACCTCGTCCTTGGCGGCCCGCACGGCGTCCGTGTTCTTGGCGGCGCTCTCGCTGAGCACGGTGAAGCGGCTGCGGAACCACTCCTCGGCGTTCTGCATGTTGCGCGCCGCCAGCTTCTCGTACTGGGCGCGGATGTCGCGCAGCGCGGCCGACAGGTCGGGCTTGGCCGACACGTCCATCTCCACGGACAGGTGCGCGTACTGGATCTGCGCCTGCAGCTCGGCCAGCTCCTCCTCGTGCACCTTCTTGAGGAAGGCCAGCTCGTCCAGCAGGCTGTCCACCCGCTTCTCCAGCTCGGCCCGCGCCAGCGCCGCCTCGTCCGCGCCCTTGCGCACCTCCAGCAGCCGCGCCTCCGCGTCCTCCCGGCTCAGCACCTCCTCCTCGTAGCGCGCCTGGAGCCCGCGCAGCGTCTCCTCCAGGCTCTCCCGCTCGCCCTGCAGCGCCTGCTTCTCGCTCGTCGCCTCCTCGGCGGCCAAGCGCAGCTCTCGGATCTCCTGCTCGTACAGGGCGCGGAAGCGGGAGGGCTCGGCGTGCTTCTGCCGCAGCACCAGCAGCTCGGCCTCCAGCACCTTGTTCTGCTGCTCCAGCTCGTGGACGCGCTCGATGAAGCAGGCGAAGCGGTCGTTGAGGTCCTGCAGCTGCGCGCGCTCCTGGCTGCGGATGGACTTGAGGTCGTTGCTGATGGCGGCCACCTGGCTCAGGTCCAGGCTGTCCACCGAGTGCAGCAGCGAGCCCGAGGCGCTGGACGCGGCGTAGCTGCGGCGCACGGACACGGAGGACACGGGCGCGGACAGGCTGGAGTACGCGGAGCGCCCCGAGCCGAAGCCGCCGCCGCCGCTGCGCACCGACACGTGGATGCGCGGGCTCTCCGCGTACCGCCGCTTGTAGGACGGGAAGAACGGGTCGTAGCCGTACGAGCTCATGGCTGCGGGGGTGCTCCGGCGGCTGCTCTGCGGCGGGCGCCGCCCGCGCCCCCGTATTTATGCGCGGGGAGGGCGGGCGGAGCGGCCTCCGGGCGGGGACGGGGCGGAGCGCGGCGGCATCGCCGCGGTGAGGTGTGACCGGAGCGGTCCAGGCGGCGCCGCGGGGAGGGGATGACCGGAGCGGTCCAAGCATCCTCTCGCTGCTGTGATGCCCGGAGTGGTCCAGGCATCCCCTCTCTGCTGTGATGCCCGGAGCGGTCCAGGCATCCCCTCACTGCTGTAATGCCCGGAGTGGTCCAAGCATCCCCTCACTGCTGTGATGCTCGAAGTGGTCCAGGCATCCCCTCACTGCTGTAATGCCCGGAGTGGTCCAGGCAGCGCCGCGGGAAGGGGATGCCTGGAGTGGTCCAGGCACCACATCGCCGCGGTGATGCCCCGAGCGGCACCGGCCGGACCCGACCGCGGTGGTGCCTGGACCGCCCGGGGCAGCACAGCGGTGAGGGGATGCCTGGACCGCTCCGCGCATCACCGCGGGTGCCCAGGGCTGTGACCGGGCCGCTCCGGAACGGCCCCGGTTCGGCCCCGCCTCGTCGCCTCAGCCCTGTCGCGGCCCTCCCGGGGCATCTCTCGGCCCCCCCCCGGGCCCAGCACCTCTCCTCAGGTCTACGTGCAGCCCCCCCAGCCCACTGAGGCTGTGTTTAACACCCGCCTCTGCTTCCCCACAGCTGCCCCGGCAGCAGCCTCGGGGGTGTTCTGCAAACCCCGCGCTGTGGCCGAGGTCCCCTCGGGGAGGTTGGGGGACACCCAGCCCTGGCTGCACCTCAGAGCCCCAGACACGTGTAAATAGTGGGGGCTTTTCCTCCACTTTGCAGTTTTCACAAGGCACGAGTGCTCCTCGAGCCCCTGCATCCTCAACACATCCTTTGTCCCAAGAGGTTCCTGATAACCTGGTAATTATGGGATCATGGAATCCCAGAACGATTTGGGTTGGAAGGGAGCTTGAAGATCATCTCGTTCCACCCCCTGCCATGGGCAGGGACACCTCCCACTATCCCAGGCTGCTCCAAGCCCCATCCAACGTGGCCTTGGACACTTCCAGGGAAAGCCTAGCAGGGTTATTTGTCCTTTCATTCCATGAAGGAAGCAGCAGACGGGGGGTGGTTCTCATTTCTAGCAGGATACATCGCTACCTGATTCCCTGGCTTTGCTGCCTCTGTTCCTTGAGATTCCCTGGAGCCAAGCCTGTCTGAGACAGGGATCACAGGGACAGAAGATTTATCCTTGCCTAATCTGGCTCATGGAGAGATTAAATTGGACAGGACAGCTGCATTGCAGCTGCCTCTGAGCCAGGTTAGCACCACTGGCTGATTCAAACAAAGCAGTATTTATGGAGTGGGGATTTAGCAGAAGTGAAAAGGGGATGAGTGGAGCACAGACCGCGTGGGAGGCTCAAAAAGGCGATGGGAATTCATCTCCCTGAGTCAGGAGGGCACATGGATCACGAAACAAACTCTCCAAAGTTTTCTGGAGGAAGGAATAAAAGGCGGGACAGGTTGGGGGATGTTTATTAAGACAAGGACCACAAAAATGCTGAGCTGCTTCCCAAAGAAAGGGGAAGGATTTAGCAACGTGAATTAACGTGCCTGTCACTAATTGCAGCGGTAATTGGGTATTTCTGGCACAAATAAATGTCTGCTTAATACCAGTCATTTACTAAAGGTAGAGCAGGGTCAATTCGATGCATTTCCCACTATTTCCCAGTGACCTCAAACAGGGCATCACCTGTTGTGGGGCAGCTTTTCCCTAAGCCTCAGGTATCTGAACACGAGGACCACTCGGCTGCGAAGGGCGAGGGCCTCTCGGGGGGGACAGAGCCGCAGTCTCTGCTCGTCCGAGCTCGTGGGGGATGGAATGAACCGTACCCAGAGCTCACCGAGGCCGAACCGCCTCTCACATCCCAGCAGAGCTGCTGGGAGGCTTTAATCTGCAGACCCGCAGAGCCGCGCTGAAGATCAGTGGAGCCGCTCTCCGTCCGCCGGCGCCGCACGCCGGGCTCCTGCCCTCGTCTTTATTCACAATTCGATTTTTGAGCCGGGGCGGCGGCTGCGCTCCTGCGTGTCGGTATCCAGAACACGCAAAGCAGAGCGGCACAGGCGGGGTTTTAGTGCTGATCCGTTTCAGCTCTGGCAGAGCTCGGATTTGAAAGGGGAAGAAATGAGGAATAAAGACGTGACAGAGGGGAGGATTCACAGCAGGCTGGTCAGGGATTCGGCGAGCTTTTGGATTTTTTGGGGAATACTCAGCTCCTGCACGCTGAAATACCTTGTTTCGTGCCAACGCGTTTATGTTAATCCACCCTACGTCAAGCTGAGCGCAAGTTTTAATTATTAATGGCCTCATTTATTATGCCATGTATTAATAAAGGGATTGTACCTCAGCTCGTAAAGACGACTGCGCTCCAGGTCCCTGCAACACCAGCTCGGTAATTGCGGGCTGTTAATATTTCTTCTCGCATTTTTTCAGGGAGAGAAAACAAGTGGAAAACCTTTTCCCGTGTGCCAGGAGGGCGGGGAGTGTCTGCAGACAGCCCTGCGGTGTGGGGCGTCCACGGGCTCGGGGGGAGGAGGGAGCTCTGGTACTAAAAGGAGAAGAAATCCGGCTCTGAAGGCATCCTGCTTCCCAACCCTGCATTCCCGGGTGGTGCTGAGGGATTCCCCCGCTCCCTTTGTCTCCCTGCTGCCGCTTCCTGCCGTAGTGCAGGGGAGAGCCGGGGCCCTGGGTGTGTCGCTGTGAGGAAAATCAATGAATGCGGAGAGCAGGGGGAGGGGATGAAGGCGGGATGGGGGGGTCTGGGCCGTTTGTCCCACGTGCAGCCGAATCCCGGGAGTTCGGCACTGTCCCCGTTTCCTCCTGCTGGATTAAAGCTGCTCCCTCCCTGGTTTAGCCGGGTGTGGGTGTCCCCAGTCCATCCACGCCTCAGGCGGAGGATCCCAAATCCGTGTTCACGCCTTGCAGACCTCCCCTGGCTGACCCAAATAATGCGAATTATCCTGATGGGTGGCGCAGAAACGAAACGGCAGCCGTGCCCCATCCCTGGAAGTGCCCCAGGCCGGGTTGGACGGGGCTTGGAGCAAAGCTGGGATGGTGGGAGCTGTCCCTGCCCGCGGCACGGGGTGGGACCGGGTGGGATTTAAGGTCCCTCCCAACCCAAACCGATCCAGGATCCTAAATCCCACAGCTGCCTGAGCAAAACATCCCTGATCCCCTGCCACGTCCATCACGAGCACAGCTCAACCTGCAAGTGGCATTCCCTCGGGGAAAAGGTGGGATCCGAGCCCTGTGCTGGGGCCTCGCTGAGCACCGAGGAGCGACTTGAATGCTCCCAGTGGAGTCTGGTGGGGTTTATCCTTTTTGTTTCCTTTTTTAATCCAAGGATTCCCCCACCAGAAAGTGCAGCAGGGGCATTTAGGGTGGAGCCTGCATCGCCTCCTCCTGCCTTTATTCCAGAAGCAGAGGGGGAGCTGTGCCTGCTTAGCCGGGATTTACCCAGAAATCGAGCAGTCCTAATTCAAAAAAAAAAGCGGGAAAACATTGGTTTTCCTTTTTTTTTTAATCATTACAATTCCATAAAAGCCCAGCTCTGAGGGGGTTGGGGACTCGGGCACCGCCACTGCTGAAAACCTTCAATAGCTCTGATGTCAGCTCTTATGTATTTATCTAAAATCACATCAAAACCTCTCAATGAGTCGACTTAAAACAGGCCAACGAAAGTGCTTTGATCCGCTTTGATGACTTGAAAATTCCTTTTCCCTCATTCCAAACAGCCCTTTCAACACGAGGCAGCGCCCACCTGAATTTCCAAACCGGTGCAGAGTTTTGTCTGCCAGGACTGAACCGGGAGGCTCAGAAGAAACGCGAATAACTGCTCAATTTATTTCCTTTGAACCACCATTTGCTTTGTCCGTGCCAGACCCAGCAAGAGCCCGGGCAGCTTTCATTATTCCACCATTATTTACACCAATTTCTGCTCACAGGAGCAGCCATTTGCTCCCTTTGATTCTGTTGTGTCTCTTGATCACAGGAGCTGGAGGGAGCAGGCAGCCAATTCTTCCATCTGAGCTCCGTCAGGGAGAGCTTAATTAGGAGATTCATTAGCTTTGTTTACGTGTTGGATCAGGCCACACAATCCCATGGCAGATCCCAGGGCTGGTTCTCCTCTCCCAGGATCAATCCAAGGCATGTTCTGCTTTGGTTCTGGCAATTCAACAAAAATTGTGAGGGATTTGGGGCAAATCTGGAATGGTTTGGGTGGGAAAGGGACCTCAAAGAGCAGCTTTTTCCACCCCTGGCCTTGTGCCTTTCCAGGGATGGGGCAGCCACAGGACAAATAAAACTCCTGCAAAAAAAACCAAACCTCCCAGCCCATTTGGAAGGAGATAATTTATTAATTTTTAAAGCCTCACTGCTTTGATTGGGTTTGTGCCAATGTGAGGAGCAAGGGCTGGAGCCAAACAGACCCAGGGCCACTGGGGAATTCAGTTTTAAGCTGGCCCTGGCTTTAGGCTTCACTGAAGTCTAAAAGTGACTTTTAGATTTTGCCATCCCTGCTGCAAAATTCCAAGTGCTCCCTGAAAATAATTCTGGGTTTTTTTGGGGGGTTGGGTGAGGGCTGGGTGCTGGAGGAACGTGTGCTTGAGCAACTGCAGCTGGAAATCACAGGAGAAATTTAATATCCCTCACGTTTTGGGAACTGAATCCTCACCACAGCAGCAGCATCCAGAGGGAAGCAGTGGGAATATTCCCATTTTTGCTGTGCCAGTTGAAGTTAAGTCCTGCTGGTGACAGAGTGAAGAGAGAAAACTGCATTTACAGCACAGCTGAGAGCACATGGAGGTTCCAAACGCAGCCAGAGCCTCCATTTCCTCCCTAAACCTTTCCAGAACGAACCGAAATAAAGACAAAACGTGGGTCAAAAAGATCATTTATTTGTGGGCTGCGTGGATGACTAAAAAGCAGAAAGATTTTACAGTTGTGGTTATTTTTTTGCTGGGAGCTGAAGCAGAGAATTCCAGGATTTGGTCACAGAACAACCGAGGGAACACTTCCCCTATAATTCAGTTATTTAAATCTTTGGGATATTTTTTTCCCCCCGCTGCAGAGGCAGCGACAAAACGCGCGTGGGGCATCCGCAGAGCCACCTTTGGGCGGCTGAATCATCTCCCCACGTTCCACGTGCGAGCGTTTCCCGGGAAGAGGCAAAAATCCCTTTACCCCCCCCCCCGCCCCCCCCAGCCCGGCACGAGCCGCTGCCCGTCAATCCCGGATTCCAGGGATCCACAAAGCCGGGAAGAGCCGTGCTGCAGCGAGGAGGCTCCAGGCAGCCGAACCCCGCTCAGCTCCGCGCTCTGGGAATAAAAACCCCCCGGAATTCCGCAGCCGGAGCGCCTCACCCCCTCCCCCACCCCAGCGCATCCCTGCGGTTGTCCCTAGGGATGGGAGGGCAGGATTTCCGTGGGATGGACCAGGAGATGCCTCCAGCGCTGCGGGATCGTGTTGAATGTCACTTCACCGAGATGTTCGCAGAGCTCTGCACACGCTCAGCTCCGTTCCGGCCCTGGCACTTCTCCTCCTGGAGAGGAAAGGGCTTTGGAGCGCTGGGAAGCAGGGATTAAATCATCCATCACCCAGCCAGGCTCTCTCAGCAGAGGTCAGGGATTTTATTGGCACTCAAAAGTGAAGAGGAGGAGCTGCTGGTTTTATTTCGTGCCATTTTTTTGGTGGGAAATAGAAATATTTCACTGCCATTAAATCCGCAGTTGGGTTTTTCCTTCTTTTTTTTTTTTTCCCCTTTAACTTTTCTATCTCTTAGTCCTTTCAAACCTTAAACGTTAAAAACTTGAGTGTTGACATTTCTGTTTCAGGCATTTTTATTAATCACGTGAACAAACCTTCACCAATTCCCTTCAGTTGGCTTAATCATCATGAGCATCTTTTTCTTGTCTGTTAAATTGTGCATTCGTTATTCCTCCCACAATCCTATCCCCTGCCTAATCCCATTCCCAGGGTGCGTTTCCTCTTTTTTAATTGATCCAAAAGTCCGTTTTTCTGGAGATTTGCACCTTAAGGACTTTTAGTATTTTCAGCCCTTGCCTTGTCACTATTTTTGACCCTTTAAAATCGCTCAGGTTGGTGGAAATTCACAGCATCCCTTTGGCTTTTCTAGAAAAGAAATGTATTATTGAAATAAAAACATCGTTCAGCCCCAGTAATGAACCAAATGTGGGACGTTCATTGGTTTTCCAGTTGGAATTCCAATCCAATCCATCCCAATTGGGATGAAATCCCCCCCAGCAGTGCAAGGGCTGCAGTTTCTGGGCCTCCACAGCAAAAAAATATCGGAGATAAATCTCCAAATCTCTGTTGATTCCCAAACAGGACCACCAGAGCCACCTGGGAACGGCACCAGCTCTGCTTTTCCAGAAGAAAAATCTGGGATTTGATTGGGAAGGATGAGGCGGATTTATCCTTCACCTCCCGTTTTCCTGCTTCTCCTCGTGGGATCCGTGGGATGGGGGTTTGTGGAGCTGGAATGAGGATATTCCAAAGGCTGAACCGGGCAGGAAAGGTCCTGTTTCACCTTCCAATGAAGGATGAAGCAGCTGGGCGGGGTTCTTGGTTTTCAGGGGAGGGGTTTTGGGGTGGATTCTCCCCAGTTTAGGTTTTCAGGGGAGGGTTTTGGGGTGGATTCTCCCCAGTTTGAGTTTTCAGGGGAGGGTTTTGGGGTGGATTCTCCCTGGTTTGGGTTTTCAGGGGAGGGGTTTTGGGGTGGATTCTCCATGGTTTGGGTTTTCAGGGGAGGGTTTTGGGGTGGATTCTCCCCGGTTTGGGTTTTCAGGGGAGGGTTTTGGGGTGGATTCTCCCTGGTTTGGGTTTTCAGGGGAGGGTTTTGGGGTGGATTCTCCCTGGTTTGGGCTTTCAGGGGAGGGTTTTGGGGTGGATTCTCCCTGGTTTGTGCCTGGTGCAGCTGGAACGACCTTTGGGAAAGCTCCCTGACCCACAGCACTGCTCTGTAGCGGTTCCACATCCCGGAACAAAGCTCATTTTGTGGGATCCAGGTGTCCAAATGATAAAATAATGGGAACAAGAAATAACCAGTAAAACACGAGATGGTAGCAAAGGATTTCCAAGCGAGGAACTCACTGAGCCACCCACCCAGGGCTGTTTTGTGCCACACTTTGGGTTGCTACACGTGCATTATCAACCCAACCAAGGTCATCTCTTCCAGTTCTGTGCCTTGAGCTGGAATTCCTGGAATTTTTCCTTTAATAAAGGCATAAAACACTCCAAGCTCTTTGTGTTTCTGCACCACATCTGCCCTGAGGGAGAGTTTGGCATCTCCCGGGGGCTGGGAGGTCCATGAGCTGGCTCTGTGTTTGAGGAAAACCCTCATATCCCAAAAAAAAAGCAGATTTAAGCCCACAGACACCCCAAAAGTCATCCTGAACGTGCCCTAAAGGATTTCAGGGAAGATTTTGCACAAGCTGCAATATTTTGAAGTACTGGGCGGGGGGAAAGATTTTTGAAATATCTTTTTGTGATTTCAAGCTAAATTTTTTAGATTTCGGGAAAAGATGCTTTGGTTTTTATACTCATTGTCCATCGTGGAAAGCACTTTATTGAACACTTTTTGAGTTTATTTATTGTTATTTTAGGTGGCTACTTGCAGCTTGTTTTCAATCCTCCGTTGTTTTTTTTTTTTTTTTTTTTTTTTTTTTGAGCGTGCACATGAAGAGAGCAAAGTGGAATTACCCGAATCTGACCCAAATCATCCCTCCAGGAGCCTGGCACGCCTGGAGCAGCCTGCCCTGAGCCGGGAGATGCCGCGGGAGGGGAAGGACGAGGATGCAGCGGGGGTTAATCCCGGATTTGCTCGTCCCTGGGGGAAAACTGCGGGAATTCGGGGCCCTTCCAGCGCCTCCTTCTGGGAATTCGCAGCTGCAATCTGGGAGGGAGCAAGGAGGGGCAGAAAAGGAGCAGAAACTCCTTTTTCCCGGACTTTTGGAGGGGTGAGCCCCCAGCAGGAGCTCCAGGGGCGTCAGGAGAGCGCCAGAGGCAGGGGCAGCGCCAGGGAAAACCCCGAGCCGAGTTCCTCTGTGCATCCTCGGGGAGGACGGGATGCGGGAAAGAGCGATTTGGCCTTTTTCCCTTGGAAAAGCAGGGAGCAAACTCCGCTTCGGGAGCCCTTGGCAGCGCCCTCTGCTTTTTCCAGATGCGGTGGTGCGACCCCGAGCCTCATCCAGGGATTTGCGTTTGGATGGAGGCTGAGGGAGAAGGGATTGTGCGAGCCCTGCCGTCCGGAGGAGCTCGGGGAGAGCGTTTCCTCCATCCTCCTCTTCCCTCCTCCCTCTGGAAAGCCGCTCCTGCCGCAGGTCCGCTCCCTGGCAAAAGTTCAACGCTGCACCAGCCCGGGAGGGAGAGCGGGAGGGAGGAGGAGAGAGGCCCGCAGAAAGGAGGAGCTCCGCTCTTCCCGGCTGCCTCCATCCAGGAGCAGAGCTGCTGCCAGCCGGGAAAAGGGCTGGGAACAGCAAGTTTCCCTGTTCCGCGCAGCAATTCCTGCCGCGCCGCGGCTTCCAGAGGGTTAAACAGGATTTTATCACCTCCGGGCATCACCCCCGGAGCCGATGTTGGGGTTTTATGCTCCGTAAAACTCGCCCCAAAAGCGCGGCAGCGTTTCCAAGAGGGTTGGGGGATCCATGGGAGCCGGAGCGGCTTTGTCCCAGGGAAGGTGGTTTGGTTTTTAATGGGAAAAAGGAGCCAGGTAAAATCTGGTGAGAGGGAGAAAAAAAAGTCTATTTACTCCCCAAACCAACGCCACGCAGGAGGAAGGTGTTAAATCAGGAATGGAGAGGTAGGATGGGAACAGATGGGAGCTCGAGAGTGGGTTTGGTACCAGCCTTGGGGCTCCTCTCCCTCGTTCCTGACACCTTTTCCAGGCTCTGACACCCCAGGCAGAGGATGGGGACTCCAAATGCTTCTCCCCGCCATGTCCAGAGTGCGGGAATTGGGCCCAGGAGAGCCCAGATCCCGCTGTGGGATGGAATTCCCCACCTGCCCTCTCACCCCGCGACAAATCCAAACCCGGGGCTCGTCCCACGGGCACCTTCCCGTGCTCCTGCTGCAGGAGAGCAGCCTCAGGCGTGGGGAGCTGGAAATTCATCCCGTTTTCCCCCCTTTTTTTGCCTCACGGCCGTTATTAAATCGGGGATGTGCGGTCGGGTGGGGTGGAGGAGAGGAGGGAGCGGCTGCTCCGGGCGAGTGGGAGGCGGAACGGCAGAGTGGGAGTGAACAGCAATTCCCGCAGATCCCGGGGAGCGTGCTGGTCCCCCTGGATTGCAGAGGGAGACGGGAACATCCCGGCTCTGCTGATGCTCTCCCTGCACCCTGGGAAGGGGCTCTGGGTTCCCTCCAAAGGGGGGCTTGGAGGGAGCTGCTTTTGGCAGGGAGATTTTGGGGCAGAGCAGCTCCCATGGGAAGGGGATCCCGTGGCCGAGGGTCTTTCTCTCCTTTAGGGAAGGGGCTCCCATGGCTGAGGGGGTCTCCCTTGGGGAGGGGCTCCCACGGGGAGGG
>VZRJ01009455.1:515832-535833 GCA_013397565.1 Ptilonorhynchus violaceus | reverse complement strand
TCTCTCCTTTAGGGAAGGGGCTCCCATGGCTGAGGGTGTCTCCCTTGGGAAGGGGCTCCCACGGGAAGGGGCTCCCATGGCTGAGGGTCTCTCCCTTGGGAAGGTGCTCCCATGGCCGAGGGTCTCTCTCTCCTTTAGGGAAGGGGCTCCCATGGCTGAGGGTCTCTCCCTTGGGAAGGGGCTCCCATGGGAAGGGGCTCCCATGGCTGAGGGTCTCTCCTTTAGGGAAGGGGCTCCCATAGCCGAGGGTCTCTCCCTTGGGAAGGGGCTCTCGTGGGTGAGGGTCTCTCTCTCCTTTAGGGAAGGGGTCTGGAGTGGCCGCAGGGTCTGTCCCGCAGGGATTGCGGCCGGAGAGGGGCAGGAGCGGCGCGGGCAGCCCGGGCAGGGCTCGCTTCTGCCGCAGGAGGATGCTGAGTCACTCCCGCAGCTCCTCCAGCCCAGCCTTTCCCAACCTCTCCCGCAGTGAAAATGATGGACACGGCTCGTTCTTTCCCCAGTTTCTCCTTTCTCTTCCTCTCTCATTTTATTTCCCCCTTTCCCAGTCCCAATCCAAAGGAATCGTGGCTTTAAAACGCAGATCTGCGGCTGCGGCTGCCGCGGGGAGCTGCCGAACCTTTCCTTTGGTGATGGATCTCCCTCTGGAGAGCAGCAATGATCTTTGACGAGCACAGAAAATGCTGCAGCGATTTTCCTCTTTAAAGGAGCCCTCCCGGGCACGGAGTGAGTCAGCAATGATTCTCCACCGGGCTGGCAAAGCTTGGCAGAAGGGCTGAGCTGGGGGAAATTTGATTTTTTTTTAAATTTCTTGCTGGAATTGGCAGCAGTAAAATTCTCTGTGGAGCTGCTCTGCACTGCCTGCTGCACAAGCCGCTCCTTTATCCCCTTTGTCCTCTGGGATTCCTGCAAAAGGGCTCGGGAAAGCTCTCGGGAATCGCCCAGTGTGCAGCTCTGGGGAAAACGGGAAGGGGAAAGGCGCACCAAGGCCAGGGGGGATGGAGCAGCCCGGCCCAGGGGCTGGAATGAGGTGGGGATTTGAGGTCCCTTCCAACCCAAACCAGTGTGGGATTCTGCGGATCGTTCCTTGCTTCCAGCTCTGTTTTTAAAATCCCACTTTCACTTGTTCAGAACTTTTATATATAATATTAAAAAGGAAAAAAAAAGCCCAACTTTTGCTTTAGAATCCCTTTTGCCTTCCCATATTTTCTTTCTCAGTGTGATAATGGTGACCACGACTGCACAGCTCTGTCTCGTTTCCCTGTGACAAAGCTTTTTAATTAAGTGATCGTGCACAAGTTGTTTCCAGAGCACTTGTGGATTTATGCAGCGAGCTGAAGTTTCAATATTACATTTTTTTTCCATCCTCTTTCCGTCGTGTTTAACCCCACGTAGCGTTTGGAGTGCTCAGAAAATTCTGCATGTAATACCTTTCATTTTTATGGTGCTTTTTCCACAGTGATCACACTGCAATGGATTGCAAAATGCACAAAATGGCCAAATAGACGCAAAAATAAACATTTTACCATTGGACAAACCATTAAAAGCCCCTTTCTCCCCCATTTCAGGACAAGCCGAGGCCAGTTGTGGGTAGCCCTACAATAAATCCGCCCCATTAACGATTCCTGGCCTGGAATCTCCCTGTGGACATGAAAATAACCACGAGAGCAGCAGGGCACCACAGCTCCACGTGAAAAATCCCGATCCCTGCTCCTGCCATTCCTAAATCTGGCTTTATTTCCATTTGGTGGCCACAAATCCACATCTCACCCATCAACCTCGGCTGTGAATCCCACCCAGCCCCGCTCCCGGCTCCTTTGGGAACACGACTTCCAGAACTTTCTGGAAGGAGAGCACCTGAAAATTTATTCCTGAGCTCTGAAATTCCAGCTTTTCCTTTTCCCTCGGGATCTGCTCACGCACCGATTGCTCCCTCTTCGGAACCCATTTGTGGCTCAGCCGTTCCCAGCCTTGGGGGAACGCAGCGGTGGAGGAGGAATATCGGGGTTCAGAGCTGCAGCGGGGGGGTTTGGAATCAGGAAATCCTTTTTCCTGCAGCCCCGTGATTCCCATGGAGTCGTTCCTGCAGGCAGAAGTGCCCGTGTGGCACCAGGGACAGCAGCCCGAGCGGCCTGGAGGGGATTGACCGAATTCCCGAGGAGGGTGAGCGGGAAGGTGCGGGTCTCCCCTCCTCCCCGTGGCTCTGCCTTCCTCCCACACTCACCAGCAGAGCCTCCAGTGCCGATAAAATCCTTTGGAACTTTGGGAACCGGTGCCTCCGAGGCTTCTCCGGGAGCAGCTCATTCCCGACACGCCCAGGAGCACCAAAACCCAGGCTCTTGAAATGGGAGAGTTCCTAAAGGATGGAGGGGAAAAAAGGGGAGAGGAAGCATCCAGGTTTTCCCAGGGATTCCATTCCCGTGGGGGTTTGTGTGTGTGATAATAAAACATTGTTTTATTCTGGAGTTTTACTCTGCAGATCTCCAGGTGCATCACAAACGGGAATCAGCTTCGAAGCAGATTTGGGTTTTGCTGGCTGAACATTCCATAAAGATCATCTCAGTGGCCCTGGCAAGGGTTTCTGGGGATGTTCCCGTCGCGTTTGCTCAGGATGAGGAGCACAGGCAGCCAGCGGCTCCTCAGGAGCTGCTCCAAAATCAGAGCCCTGCGAAACGCAGCCCAAACGGGGACGTTTCTCCTCGTGCCTTCTGCTAAGAGATCTGATTATTGGTTCTGCTCGAGGATCCGAGCTGTGCCTTCCCAAAAGGAAAATGCTGGGCCTGTCCTGCCCTCTGCCAGCACTGGCAGTGATTTAGTGCAGTGACAACTCTTTATGGCACCAGACACACAACCCCAATCCTGTCACAGGGGCGATTCCAACACTGGCATCCCACGCCGGGGAAAATTGGGATCCAGACCTGCCATCCCAGCCCCTGCTGCTGCCATGGATGCAGAGTGAGGGCTGGGAAGGCTGGGGGGGCTGGGGGTTACAATCCTCCCACGGACAGGCCAAACTGGGCTTTGGGATGGGGAACTACAGATGGGACCCAGATCGACCCCTGAGCATTCCCAGGGCCCTTCACGGGGAGCAGGAGCTGGAAAAGGTTGTGTTTGTTCCAGCCTCTGTCAGCCCCTTCTAGAAAAATCTTTATATTCTTTTGGGGTGTTTTGTGATAGAGGTTATCAACGGTCAGTTTATCAATGGGGTGATTATTAATGGAATAATTGATTAATTACTGCACTGGGAAGGAGGGGAGCATGGACTACAATACAGAGTTAGGGCCTGGCTATCAGAACGATAAAGAAAATGTTAAATTTATTAAGATTTAAAGGCATCTCTGTCGTGGATACGACATTGTCTGTCATTGCCACGACATCGTCTGCCATTGCCTGCGCCTTGCTCAGGCTTATTTTATTTTAAAATAAAATCCCCGGCAGTTTCAGGGTGTCAGCGGAAGCAGCGCCAGGGAATGAACTCGGGCCCGAGGGCAGTGCCGGCGGGGATTCATTCCTGTGGATCAGGCACTCCCTGGACAGGCAGAGTTTCGGGTTTGACACGGGAGCAAATCCCCACCTGCTCCCCTCAGGAAATCCAGGCGGGAACAGTTTTGGGAACAGCTCTAGAGACGTCTGCAGGTGATTTCCTCCCAGCAGAGCAGGGACTGAGCTCAGCCCCACTGCTGCCCCACAAATACCCTGTACATGAACAATGACTCCAATAAAACCGGAGAGAAGAAAAAATCCCACAGGGTTTGGGATGCCGGTGGTTTTACACCGGGTGCTGCGCTGCAAGGCAGGGGTCGTCTTGCCCGGTGCCCCGAATCCTGCAGGCTTTGCACATTCCCAAAAGAAGAAGGAATAAAGCAATAAATCGGGCTGCTGCCGCAGAGCCCGGAGATCCCGTTCCATGTGCGGCTGCTGCCACGTTTTTAATTCAATTTATGACAGGATATGGACATCGGCCCTATTAAATTATCTGTGAGGAATGGGGAAAGGGGGGGCGGGCCCATTAGCAAACGCCATTTGCTGACCTCAGCCCTGGCCACGGGGGGAGCTGGGTCCGGAACAAAGACACATTCCCTGTTTGTGGTTATCCCAGAAGGAAGGGGCTCGGAGGGTCAGCACGTCCATTATCCCTGGAGACCACGGGCTGGGCTGTGGGTGGGGGACGGATGTGGAATGGGATGGATATTCCTGACCGCAGCACCAACAGGGTCCTGAGTTCATCCTGGATTTAACGAGGCTGCTCCTTCGCATCCAGCAGGAATTGCGGCAGGGATTAGGAAAAGCGGGATGAGGCCCAGTGTTGGGTGTGGGGGGGTCAGGGCACGGTTTTGCTGCTGGTTTTGGGGTGCAAAACCACCATTCCTGCCCAGGCTCCTGCCACTGCTCCCAGGGGGGGAGGCACCAGCATTGGATGCTCTGTGGCGACAGCTCCACACCTGGAAAAAAATCCATCGGATGTCCTGGCTCCCAGTTTCCCCAGGGAGTGGCTCCTCTGCCTTCCTGCCCAAGGAGCAGAACATGAACTGTTCTGGGGGTCCTCTAATCGATCCTCACCTCCCAAAAGCTGGGAAGGAAATTCAGATTTTACTCAGATTTTTTTTAGATTATTCAGACTTTTTTTAGATTATTCAGATTTTTTTAGATAATTCCGATTTCTTTACCAGCACAGCCCCATTCCAGCTATTGTCTGACCCTATTTCCTCCAAATGTCTTTTCTTGGGGGTGTTTCAGCCCAGTTCAGACCCCCTGACCTTGCTTTGCCTCTCAGAGCTGTTCACCTGCTCCCAGTGTGGTTTCCTGCCTTGGGACTGAACCCCAGCCATGCTCCACGGGATAAATTATCCATAAAATCCAGCAGGAAGCTGCCTGGAACAGCACTGCCGACAGTGGACTCATATTTAATGTCACATTTCACTCCAGCTCCTCGCCAAGGCACTGCTGGTGCTCGGAATCGATTTTGGATCAGACGATTGCTGCTGTTCCCTGCCCATCCCTGTGCCAGCGTCCATCGACTGAGAGCAGCTCCGGGCCCCAGCCAATCAATCAATCAATAGGGTCAGGCCCTGCAGCTGATCAATGGGCAGGTTTAAGAGCCTGCGGATCACACCGCAAGGGCACCCGCTCCTGTGGGCTCAGCAGCTGAGGCTGCAGGCCGGAATTCTCCATGGAAATGGGATTTAAAAACAAACCAGGCTCCGCTGCATCCCGGCTCCCTTCCCCGGGAGGCTTTTCCTCGAACCCCTCTCCGTGTGGTGGCTCTGGCACAACCAGAAATTTGGGGTTTTTTTTTTTCCCTTCTATTCCATTTCCTTGCACAAAACCAAAAGAATTCCCCACCGGAAGAGCTGCTCCAGCCCCGTCCCCGCTGATCGATATCAGCCACTCAATATCCACCGGGAAAGCAATTAACTCCCATTATTTGCCTGATTCCCATCCTGGAGGGAGCAGGGGGGGAGCTGCAATGGAGACGGGCGATGCCCAGGATTTGCCTCCTCCCGTCTGAGGTGCAGAAATGAGCGGGTTTATTTTTGTCAATAAGCCTCTCTCTCTCTCTCTCTTTTTTTGTCACTTGTTCTTGTCGTGACACATCGTTAATGTTCTGGAGGCTCATCCCGAGTGGAAAGGTGATGTTAAAAGGCTGAGAGTGGAATAACCAGATTTTGGGAGAGCTCTGGAAGCAGAGATTCCCCCTGAGACGCTGTAGATTTATAAGGTAAATAAACGATGGAAGAATATTTGCTCAAAATGACAGAATGCAGAAGGGAAGAGCAATCCGGACCTGGGTGTTATTCCCAGTTATCCACTGAGTGCTGTCCCTCCTTCAATCCCACACAATAACACAGGAAATTCCACGTAATTCCACACAGGAAAACAGCTCCAGTGCTGGGATCTCACCCACCACGGGCTGAACTCCATCTCTATTCAAGCAGTTCCCGATATATCCTTATATCCTAAAGCAGCTGAAGAAATGGGGACTCCTTCCTTGATTTCTCCGGACTTTTAATTAGGGCCCTGCCTTTAATTAGGGCCACAAACCTGCCTGGGTCTGTTGCTGGGATTGTTTTGAACAATTCCTCCCAGCTCAGGAGAATTTTATTTTTAATAATGGGGGGGGCTCACAAACACAACAGGAAAAGCTTTGGAGGAAGAGGAATTGTCTCTTCCTGACCAGGCTGGTGATGCTCCAGTTCTCATCCAGCTGCTTGCAGCCATCCCATCCCAGTGTACATCGAATTCCAGCCTGATTTTTTTATAGATCCTGGGATTAAAGGAAGGGGATATCAGACCCTGGACCAGAGGAACACTGCAAGGCTGTAAAATGTTAGAGGAGAAATCAAGAATCATGGAATCACGGAGTGGTTTGGGTGGGAAGGGAGCTCAAAGCTCATCCCATTCCACCCCTGCCGTGGGCAGGGACACCTTCCAGTCTTCCAGGCTGCTCCAACCCAGCCTTGGACACTCCCAGGGATGGGGCAGCCATGGCTTCCCTGGGAATCCCATCCCCGCCCCTCCCCCCCCTCCCAGGGAAGAATCCCTTCCCACACAAGAATCCCCCTATAGGATTGAAATCTTCGGCACCAAGGGCCAAACCCTGCTCATTTCACTCCTATTTCACCTCCAGGGTGTCGTGCAAGGAGCGACCCGGGAGGGATTTTACCCTTTTGCCCTCTCCAGGCCGTTTGTGGCCGGGCTGGCTCTGCCCTGCTGCTGCCAGCGCCGGCAGAACATGACACGGCTGAGAGCGAGCACTGACCCCGCGTGTCCCGTGGGGCACTCGCAAACCACTCAGCTCTTCTGCCAGCAGCTCTTTCTTTTCTTTCTCTCCTCTCCCTGCTTTTCCCCCCCTCCCCTCACTGTTGTTTAAATGTCCTTTATTCCTCCCCAAAAGGCCCACGGCAAAGATTGTTTATTGTGTGCAATGCGGATTCGCTCTTTCCCCGCTCTGTTCCCTGTGTGCTCCGTCCTCCCTGTTCCAGCCACCTCAGGATCCTGACCTCATCCAGTTCCCATTTTAATTTAAATTACATAATGCCAGGCACTTTCTTTGGGGTTTTTTGTTGTTGTTTGTGCCTTCAGGTCCTGGAAGGCCGCAATGAACCCAAAGGTTCTCTTCTCCAGGCTGGACAATCCCAGCTCTCCCAGCCTTTCCTCCCAGCAGAGCTGCTCCATCCCTCTGCTCATCCTGGTGCTCCTCTGGATTTGATCCAGCAGCTCCACGTCCTCCCTGGGCTGGGGCAGTTCTGCAGGTGGGGCAGAAGGGCAGGATCTGGGAATATTTCCATGATTTCTCTGGCCTGACTGGGCCATTCCTAGAGGAGACCCAGCCCCACCATCCTCCTGTGCTCCACGGTCACCCCGACTCAGCAGTGCCAACCAGGCTCACCCACAGAGCCAAAAATCCCAACCAAAAACCCCTGGCAGGTTTTTATTCCTGCTCCTGGAGCTGCAGGAATTGCCATGAACACAACAGAGCCCCGTTTTCCCCACGAGGCTCCCGTGCCTGGAGGGCTCAGTGTCGCTCCTGCCTCTTCCCAGGACATTCATTTTGCCTCTCCCCTCCCCATCTGGGGGTGTTTCACCTCCTCCTCCTCCCTGCACCTCATTTCATCCCGGTTTTCCCCTCTCCCGCAGCCCCAGGCTGGGAGCAGGAGGGGTGTGGGCTCTGGTTCTGCACTGCATCCTCCTGGCCCTGCTGCAGAGCCATCCATGAATCCCAGAGCCTCCTCCCCGCCCTGGGAATCCGGGCTGCCCTTCACAGGGGAGTCAGGAGAGCGCTGGCCTGGCTCTGCCCAAGTTCAAACAGCTTCACACCCCTGGGACTGCTCCAATTTATTGCCTGTGGCAGCTCCTTGCACGCCCGTGACAGACCAGGAGAGGGGAACAGCAAAATATCCCGGCCAGCTTTCCCCAGATCCCCGCCCTGGGCTTTATCCCGGGAAGAACAGCAATCCAGGTGAAATATCTGCGTGGAATAGACGGATTTGTTTGGTGATCTGACACAGATTTTGATCCTGGAAGGGAATTCAGGTCAGCTGTGAAATCAAAAGTCAAAGACGTTCCCTTAGGAGATGTTCCTCTGATTAACTTCAGCAGAGCTCCACTTTTCCTTCATCCTTCTGAGCAAAACTCTTTGCTGAGGCAGAGCTGGGTTTGCAATCAGCTGATCCCTCACCAAAATCAAAGCCTGGGATAGAATTTTGTGTGGAGCCTGTGCTTCGGTTTACCAGATAAACCAGCGGGGCTTGGGAAAACTGCACTGTCATTCCTGCCTGGTGGAGGATCCTTGCAGCGAGGATCCAGGGATTGGGATGCCCGGGCAGGCATTTCAGAGCCTGCTCTCTGCAGCAAACACAGAAAAACAACAAACAAAAACCTCCTTTACATACCCAAGTGCACATAAATATATTTAAACTTTGTCTGGAGGAAAGAGGGGAAAACTAGTGCATACAGATCATTTCTATCTGGAGTTTCTGCCTCAAACCCTGCAGTTTTCCTGCCTTTTTTTTGAGGCATTTTGCTGTGAGAAGAGTTAAGGCGCGGGTCTGACGCCAGCATTGCAGCAAGGGACGGAGCAAGGGCAGCGCAGGGGAGGGGAGCGCTGCAGCCCCGGCTGGCTGTGCCCAGCCCCTTGCTGCAGTCCCTGCTGCAGTGAGCCTCCGTCTGCCTCATTAACCCTCCCCGCTTAATGAGACTTAGAGCTGGGGGTGGTGCTCGGGCGTGGGGTTTGTCTGGAGCTTGATTAGAAACGTTAATTAGCCCGGGGAGAGTGGGAGGCTTCCCCCAGGGCACCCCCAGCTCTGCCACCACCCCAACTTTGCCAGTGGTGCTGTGCTGGAGGGGGTTAAAAGGTGCTGCTGGCCACAGAAAGGAGCCAGGGAGAGATTCCAGCAGCTCGCCCTGTCCTGACCTCGCACACCCATCGAAGGTTCTCTGCAGTGCTGCTGCGTTTGGCACTTCCAAGGGGGTCACCGGGCTGCTGAGTCCCCCTGAGGTTTTTAACAGCCCCTTACGCTCATTTTGTGTGTGGTCACAAAAGCTGCTGCTTCTGAAAGTGCTGAGAAGGAAGATTTAGAGGATTAAAAGAGAAATTACGCTGAAATTGCATATTCTGCCCTCCCGACTGCAGTGGCAGCTGGGCTGGGCTGGGGCTGCGAGGGTTTGGTGACCCAAAGCTCCCCCCAGTCTCCCGAGGGCTTGTCCTCTTTACATAAAACCAGCCTTCTGTGACAGAAATATCACATTAAAATCCCGGGGAATTTATCACAAACTTGGCAGACAGAGTTGGCGGTTATTTTTAGATTTTCCTTAGCCCACCTTGTAATTCCTTGCTGCTCAGCCGCAGCGGAACCGTCCCAATGTCACCAGCTGCACTTGCTGCTCCCCATCTCATCCCTTTTTTAATTGAGGTTTTCATCATCACACCCGTGTGAGGCTTCATCTTCCTTCTCTGAGAAGCTGGAGATGGTTTTTTTTTTAACCTAAATCTGAAAGCGATCCTTAACCCACCACAAAACTATAATTTAGTTTAATAGCGACTCGCACGTTCTCACGCACCCTGGGCTCATGGTTATGCATGAGCTCCTGCAGAACGCGTGGGATCCACATAAACCCCCCCCTCCCCCGCTCCCGGGAAGGGCTGACTGCAGGATCAATCCCTGGAATGAGCAGAGGGCAGACACCGTTTCTGCCCAGCTCCGGAGCGCTCGCTGTGCTTCTGGCACTGGAAATGAGGGAAATTGTTCCATCCCCCTGTGATGCTGCGAAAATTCACAATCCCGAGCCCCGTGGAGGCTTCAGAGGGGGCTGCGGGAGGCAGGGACATCTCACTCGGAGTGAGACAGCGCTGACATTTCCAAAGGGATGGCACAGCCGGGAGGGAGAGCTCGGGGAGGGGTGGAACAGAGCGAACCCGACCCCGCTGAGCAGCAGCAGCACCGAAATGCTGCTGATTCACCCCAGATTCCTGTCCCCGGGACGAGCTCTGGTGCCACCCAGTGCCCGTTCCCCGCTCGGGACTCAGCCCTGCCTGCCCGACACGCGCTCCCGTGAGGGATCTTTTCCCGGGAATGCAGCGATCCGTGTGGGATGAGGGCTGAAATAATCCCTGACACAGCAACAGAAAGGCTGGAAGTGGGGATTTACAGCACGGATCCTTCCAGACCCCTAAACCTTATCGCGGATCAGCTGCTGATATCTGATTTCGCCACGACCTGAGCTTAAATGTGGCGACTGAAATACCACGAACATCAATTGAGGGGTCGATGCAGCAGATGTGGGTCCTGCAGCACAACTTAGACCACCAAAAAAGCCCCAGATGCTCCATTCCCGCAGATTCCTCAGCACGGACGCGCAGGGCTGGCCCGAGACCCAACCCGGGGGTGCTGGGCTGGGGTCGGCACCCAGGGAAAGAGCCGGAAAGGATCGTTCTGAAATCCAAATTAAAAGGAAAAAGGAGGGAAGGCACAGCCTTAAAGCTGTGGCAGCTTTCAGGCACGGCTGGGTGAGGCAATAACACATCCCAGGGGTGCTCTGGGGCTGGGCAATGTCAGAGGGACCGGAGCGCCGGGGCTGACGTCAAAGGGAGCTGGGACATTTTTAGGTGTTCCCTCTCGAGTCTCGAGTGGACTGGCTCTGCCAGCACTCTCTGTGCTGCTCTGGGGTGGTTTTTTTTCCCTCTGCCCCTCAAGGTGATTCAGGCTTGTCCTGCATTCCTTCTGCCGTGCTCTGGGGAGGGAATGATGCCTGGGGTTTGGAGCTCAGGTAATATCAAATGTAAACTCCATCAGTGTCTGTTGCTCAGCTAATATATAAATATAAACTCCATCAGCAGAGCTTTGCTGAATTGCACCATCTCCAGCAGTTGAGGCTTTTTTTTTTTTAGCCCTTTTAGAACAAAACGTGGGATATTTTGTACTGGCTGATTATGGGGTATCACTGCAGCAGAGCTATTAATAAGACTGGAATGCTCATATATGAAATTAAACCTGTATTGGCAGGGAGCTCTGAGTGTTTGCAGCACATCCCTGCTGGAATGGGGACTTCAGCCCAGCGGGGAATTGCTCCCCACGGTGGATTTTCTACCCACCATTCCCACTGGCATTTCCCAAGCCCCAGTGAGGACTGGAGGCAGCCGAGGGGTACAAACGCTCCGTGAATTTTCCTTTCCTTTCCAGAAGAAAGGACGGAGTCCCTCACACTCAGTGGATCACGAACCCCCCCCAGGGGGCTCGGTCTGTGCCCTGCGGGGCTGAACAAAACCTGTGCACGATGCCGGGGCTGGGGCTCACCGGAGCAGTCAAACCCCAGCCCCACCTTCCCTGTCCTGCCCCAGCCCATGGATGAGCCCGAGCGGGTCCCTCTGGCTCTGCTGAGTCACCGAGCTGAGTCAGAGCTGGGCTGGAGTCGCTGGGTTTGTGTCCCCTGAGGAGCCCTCGGAGGTGCGAGCTCAGCTCCCCCCGCTCCCCTTCGCCTCCCAGGGCACGCCTTGGACCAGCAGTCGTGGACTGAGGTGAAAATGCGATTATTCCTTCTTAGCACAAAAGGCTCCGTCCTTTTTCTGCAGGTTTTTTTTTCCCATTTCTTAAGTAGAATGCGTCCCTAATTCCTGTGTGAACACTGAGCTGATTCCAGGCTGAAGGCTCTCATCTCTCACCTCGCAGGCTTATCAAGGAATGTGCCTGATTCTGGAATCCCACAGAGCTTCATCCCCCACCCCGGAAGCTGGTGCTGGCTCAGGCACTTTGTCCTGCACTGATCAGACTTTGATTAGGAAAGCAATGAAATAATCAAGTCTTTCTGCCTCTCTCTGGTGAACAAATTCAATTGCTGTGTTAGAGAGAGCTCTACTTTGGGCTGAATTACTGCGGACAAGCTCTTCCTCTTCGATTTCTACACTAAAATTAAAATCCCAACGAAGAGGAGGACACAGAGAAGCTTTTCCTTACCCACCACAGCGAGGTACAAGCTGCCAGCAAATAATTTTATTTCCTTTTGCTCGCTGGGATGATTCCCTGCTCCAGGCAGCGGGTACAGCTCTCAGTGCCTGGCAACAGCGAGCTGACGTCAGCTCAGCGCTCCAGAGCCTCAGGAACAATGAGCCTGGTCGGGAATTCTCCTTGGAGAGAGCCACATCCAGCCCCTGCAGGGCCAGGGCCAGGCCGGGGCTTCCATTCCCTGGGAGCTGAGGAGTGGGAACAGGGCGAGGGTCTGGCTGGACAGAGGGGGAGTTACAGCCAGAACTGTATTCCCTGCAGGAATAAGGGACACTTTTGGAACTCAAGGACACTTTCTGTGCGTGGCAGGGTGGCAGAGCCGCTGCCTTCCACTATCCCACCGAGGCAGTGGTTCCCAGTGGTTCCCAGTGCTTCCCAGTCCTGCAGGAGCCGTGGAGCGAGTGACCACTCACCCCCCCGCCAGTGCCCCCTCCCAGTGGGTCCTGTCCCTCTGGGCTCCCACACTGACTCAGAAGGTGCACTTTTACTACAAAAACCCCAATAAATACCCGTGTATGACACCCCCAAACCGAGGGGGGGCCGGAGGGGGGGGGGTTTGTCACAGGGCTGGGAAGTTTGGGGTTAAAAACCCAGTGCTCAGTGGCTTTTAAACTCCAGCCTGCCACTCAGGGCTGGAAAAGCGCTGCTGTTCGGGGCTGGACTCGATGTTCTGGGCTCTGGAGAACCGTGACTCTGCAGGTGCCCTTCCCGTCCCCTCGTGGGAGAGCGGGATGAGTTTCCACCTCACCTCGCGTCCCTGTGCTGCAGGAAGGGGTGGCTTTTCCTGCAGGAGAACATGAAACCCCCCCCCTTGCTCCTGCTGTTTGCTGCAGGAACCTCCCAGGAGAGCCAGGACTTCAGGAATCGCTGCAGAACTGCAGGAATCGCTGCAGAATTGCAGGAATCACTGCAGGAACTGCAGGAATCACTGCAGGAATCAATGCAGAAAGTGCAAGAATCACTGCAGAACTGCAGGAATCACTGCAGGAACTGCAGGAATCGCTGCAGGAAGTGCAGGAATCGCTGCAGGAAGTGCAGGAATCACGGCAGAACTGCAGGAATCACTGCAGAACGGCAGGAATCACTGCAGAAAGTGCAGGAATCACTGCAGGAATCACTGCAGGACTGCAGGATTCGCTGCAGGAAGTGCAGGATTCGCTGCAGGAAGTGCAGGAATCGCCGCAGGAAGTGCAGGAATCACTGCAGGAAGTGCAGGAATCACCGCAGGAACTGCAGGAATCACTGCAGGAAGTGCAGGAATCACCGCAGGAACTGCAGGAATCACCGCAGGAACCGCAGCATCGCCAGCTGCCTGCAAACCGCTCCTCCTCCGGGATTCACGGAGCTCTTCCCACCCCTCTCCCCGTGCTGCTGGCGCTGGGAACCATCCCATCACCTCTCAGCATCCCAAACGGGGCTGAGGCTCGGCCAGCGCCGGTCCAGGGCTGTTCCCGCTGCGCGGAGCATCCTCTGCCAGGGCTTGGGCTCCTCCCCGCCTGGATCCGGGCCGGTCCTTCCCACGCCGATCTCTTGCTGGCATCTGCTGTTTGATTCCTGCTACTGCGGCTCCCCGCGGCCTGGGGGCTGCGGGAATTCCCGGGATGAAGCGGTTTGGGGTGTCTTTGTAAGGAGAATATCCATCCCCACCCGCGGGGTGGAGGCTCAGAACGCTTAAAAGCAGCTGTAGGATGAAGGGGGGATGGCCCTAAGCTGAAAGAGGGGGGGTTTAGATGGGATATTATGGAGAAATTCCTCCCTGGGAGGGCGGGGAGGGGTTGGGATGGAATTCCCAGAGAAGCTGTGGCTGCCCCATCCCTGGAAGTGTCCAAGGCCAGGTTGGACGGGGCTTGGAGCAACCTGGGATAGTGGAAGGTGTCCCCAAAAGGGGGTGGGACTGGATGGGCTTTAAAATCCCTCCCAACCCAAACCATTCCAGGATTCTGGGATTTCTGATAATCTTCTCCTCCCTACACCCTTTGGTTTTGGCATTTAGCGAGCCTTTCCTTAAATTTTGATCATCCGTTCTCACTGGTGGGGATTTGGGATCTCCGCTGCCCTCAGCTCCCATCTCCCCGGCCCCACAGCAGAGATTTTCCCTGCCTGGTGCAGCTGTAAAACTTCTGCAAGCAGGGAGCACCAAATTCACCCAAATTCACCCAAATTCACCCAATACCACCTAAACCTGTATTCCTGCCATGGAGAGGCTCCCAGGAGAACCAAACCTCTGGAGAACCGAACCCAAATGCGCCTTTACAATCAATTTCCTTTAAAAATTAAAGCCTTTTCCGAGCCAGGGAGAGCTGATTGACGGAGGACGCCGAAAGCTCTCGAGTCCCTTCTCAGCAGCACCGCAAGCAGCAGCATCCTGGAAAAAAAAATTCCTTGTTTTTGGGGTTTGTTTCTCAGTTCTGTGTTGGGAATCCGTCTCTCTCCTCTTTCTCAATGGGACAAAAGGGAAATAAAGTTAAATTACCAAAAAAAAAAAAAGAAAATTAGAAAGAGAAAAACTCATAAAGAGAGTCACTGTTGGATGAATGGGGAGAATTTGAGGGCTCTGAACGCATCGTTTATGTGCTCTTTTATTCCTGTGCGAATGGAGCTGAGTCACAAAAAGCACCCAGACTTTGGGGTTTTTTTAAACTCTAAAATGTGCTGCTGCTTTTTCAGAGCGTTTCCTGTAAGGATCTCCGAGCTGCTCATGGAGATAAATCAACCCCTGCAAGCTGTGTTTGGTGAGGGTGCGAAGAACAGGCTGCCCCCAGGTTGTAAATTCACGCTTCTGGAGAATTGCGCAGCATTTATTTATTATAATTATTTATTTGCACCAAAAACCCAAGCCCATCCGAGGTTTGCAGCCCCATCCTAAGGGCAGACCAGTCTGAGCCACAAAATCTGTGCCTCGTGTGTCGTTTTGGCTCCTTTGTTGCCCGGGATGAGGTTTGGAAACCGCGTTTGGTGTCAGCCCCGAGCTCGTCAGCTCCAAGATCTCAATTCTGTTTTTTCTTTCCAGCAGCATTGATTCGTTGCTGAAGAAATAATTCAGTGTGACAGTGAAAATAAGGAAGCACCAAAATCCTGTGAGAGCACTCAGGTCCTTCCCCTGCTGCTCTCTGTCCATCAGGATCCACCATTCCCCATCCCAACCCAAATGCCTGGGATTTTTTAGTGAGAACCAAGGCAGAACAATCATTGCTTGGCATCAAATGCATCTGAATTCCTTAGGAAAAGCACTTTATTCCTGCAGGGAATGGGGAATTATTACTCCTGTGGGGCTGGAGAGGGGCTTTGGGGTTCACTGGAACTGGATGAGCTTCCAGGTCCCTTCCAGCCCAGCCCATTCCATGATTCCAAACACGCTCCCAGCTTAAATAGGTGGGTTTTTCCTTTCTCCTCTCCCGACTGCCAAAATCGGAGGCCTCCTTTTTATGGCAACACTTTTCCCATAAACCTCCCAGGAGCACAGAATTAAAAAAAATAAAATAAAAATAAAAGATGACTGCTTTAAAAAAAAAAAGGGGGAATCATCGATCGCAGCCTGCCGAAGGCACATCCCAGGAATTATTGGGAGCTCATTTCCAGCCTTGGAAACGCTGATTAAACCCCACCACGCCACCCCCCCTGCTGAGGGCACTTTCGGGAACGAGCTCTGCTGGCATTAAAGATGTAAGAGCTGCATTAAATATGAAATAATCGATATCCAGGAGCCAGCTGGGATGGAGGGATGGACACCGCGGGCACCGCAGGGGGGGCTGCTCCTGGCAGGCACTTCGGAATTGGCCGGGGGTTATCGATGGAAATCCTGCCAGCGCTTCCTCCTCTTCATCTCCCCCCGGAGCTGGGGCAGGAGGGAGGAGCAGGATTACTGGCACAAACAGTGAAATGGGAATTCAGGGCTTGGAATTCTCGTGGTACCCCTGGTTTTAGGGCAGTCGTGCCACCGTGGCTCTGGTTGAGGGCACGGAGGGGCAGGAACAAGGAGGAGACCGGGAAAACTCCACCTGGTGTAAATAAGCCGATTTTCTGCCTGAGATACCAAAAAACTTTGCTGAAATTTCATTTTATTAGCCCAAACTTCACTCCTGACCATCTCAGCTCCTCGAGCGTGGGCCAAACACCCTTTTTGCTCTCAGTGCTAAACCCAACCTCCAGCCCAGCTCCCCTGGCTGTGCAGCCATTACCAATTCCCTCATCCTTTCCTTCATCCTTTAGCCTCTTTTCCAGGGAAATCCCTCCCACACTCAATGAGAAATGCCCCAAGAGCAGCACCAGCAGAGTTTATTCTTCCAGCAGGGAACGGGCCGAGCTCTGTCGCAGGGTTCTGGTTACAAATCCAAGTTAATTTTCCAAGGTCAACGGGAACAATGGAGCAGAACAAGCCCCACAGAAGCTCAGCCCTGAAATTCAGTGTTTTATCAGCCACAAATTCCCACAAAACATTTCTCCCTCCCAGTAATTGCTGGGGCAGAGAGCACAGAGGGTCCAGGCACATTCCCAGTGTCATAAATCAGATTTTGCCCCGGGGACGCTCCTTTTGCTGTTCCAAATCCTGCGGAATTCCCAATTCCCTGCTTCCCTTGCAGCGTTCCAAACTGCTCGTGGAGGTGTTCCGTGGAATTCCTGACACATAAAAACAATATCAGATAAAGTGGGAATGTGGGATTTTTAATATGGTTTGAAATGTGGGGCCCAATCCTGTGACCTTGTTCTATGGAAATCAAGAGCTGGACGAAAGAAAATTCACCAGGAAAAGGAAGGAAAGAGGAGCAAAGACGTGACAGAGACCTTTATCTCCACGTATTTTCTAATAAAAGCTGGGAGCACCAAAAGTCCATTTCTGCCGAGCTCGTTCGCTCTTTTATTCCCCAGAAATCGTCACAAATTCCAGCCCCAGGGTTCTGATGAGGAGATTTCACCCAAGGCCGTTGGCTCGCAGAGGCTTTCATCAAACCCCCAGCAGCCTCCCAGACACAGGGAGCTGCACCTCGGCCTTCTGCTGAGCTGCTTGTGGGGTGCCCAAGAGCAAGAGAAAGCGATTTTTCTGTAGGGAAAATCCTTGGTATCTCGATTTTAAATGCATCAGCCAGAGGGGCTCCAAGTGGAATTAAGGTCACAGCCCCCCCTGACGCTGCTGAGACCAAGAAGTGTGAAAAGCAAGCAAAATCACCTTTTACAGGGAAGCTGGGCTGGTTTCCCCCCCTAAACGAGGCGCTGAGCCCAGGAACAGGGTCAGGTTTCCAGCAGGAATTCAGCCCCGAGCTCAAGGGTTCCATTTGTTCCTGCTCGGCGCGTGGGGCGGCGATGAACGGACTCGGGCGGATTGGGGGTGATGGAAAAAGTTCAAAACACCTTCCCCGGTGAGATCTCCGAGCGCTGCACCACCTGAGGCATCATTTCCCCTCAGGTTTCCTTCCGGGAATGTTGGATTTGGGACTCCGTACCCCTCTCCTGTGGTTCCTGGTGGTTTTCCCTCGCCGAGCTGGCGCAGATAAGGAAATTCAGGCGTTTATCTCGCTGGCATTTGCAGCAGGGGACGTGCCCTGGGGTGCTGCAAATATTGCCCCCAGCTCTGCTCCCAGTGCAGGAGTCGATTTGTGTGATTGACGCTTCGATTTGCGTGATTGATGCTTCGATTCGTGTGATTGACGCTCTGATTTGTGTGATTGACGCTCTGATTTGCACGGCCACAGCTCGTGCCTGAACAGAGGGATCAGCACCTGGAGCAAGCGCTGCCTGGATGGGAAGATTCTCCTGCCTTTCCTTAGAAAGCGGCAGCTGGAGGAGGGAGGGGTGGGGGGAAGCCGAGCTTTGAAATTTTAATAAACCCAGCGATGAAAACGGGAATTCCTCAGAACCTGCTCCTCTGGCTGCAGGGAACGGCCAGGCAGGAATTCCCCAGCTGCCTGAGGGGGGGGGGGGCAGTCCCTGTTCCTGTTTAATTCCCAAGGAATCAGGTTGCAGGAGTCGAGGGGCTTCGAAAATATTTGCACCACGAACAGGCGAGGATGACATTCCAGGGAATATTTCCCCCGGGAGAAAAAGCCATAAACCTGTCTGAGAAATCATCCCCCGCTCAGCAGTGGCAAAACTGGGCCGGATCAGCGGCTCTGCCCCATCAGGACTGAGGAAAATCCAGGGAATTCCGCGGCACCGCGGCAGAATTCCATGCCAGGTCCTGCTGATAGAGGGAATTAAACCCCTCTGGATGAAATCCTTTCCCTCCGCGCCTGCAGGAAGGTGGAACGCTCCGAGATGCCCTTGCAGGGCACAGAAATCCTGCAGGAGCTGCCGTGGGCTGCACATTCCTCGGCTGGAAACAGGATTTGTGCTTCTGGATGAGTTTTCTCACAGCTTGGCTCCGTCAGAGCTGGGTTGTGGTGCCTGTAAATTGGGTTTAATTAATGAAAAAAGTAAAGTTTAGAAATATCCCTGTCACCTCAACAGAAGAGCAAAATGAAGTGTCAAGGGAATAACAAAGCAAGGGGCAAAGGGAACGTTATCACACCAGTGTTGGCCTTATCTGGGTGACAAAACGTGCCCAGAAATGTCCAGGTGTGACTTCCCTGGGCACTGAGGTTTCCAGATAAGGAGTTGAACACCGTTCCAGGATAAAACATGTGCAGGCAGATGGGTCACAGCGCTGCTCTCTCTGTTTGTGGTGTATTTGCATTTTTAATTGCTTATCTACCCTACCCTGCTGCTGCTCCTGCACGGTTTCTGCTGGGGATTGACAATTAAAAAGTCCAATTCTTACCAGACTTGATCGTTTATCTTCTACAGGAGTTGAATTATTGAATGAATGAACAGAAAGCTTTTGTTGTAGGAGTTTTTTAGTCATTCTTGTTGTTTTATTTTTTTTCTCCATGGTTTCCATGCCCTCTTGCTTTAATATAAAGTGGTTTATTCGAGTGCCCTCTTTGCTGCTCGTACACGCACAGAACCTCGAGAGGATCCAGGTGACCAGGAGAGTCCTGAAGTGTTATCCCAGCAAAAAACCCTTTTTTTTTTCCCCCCCTTTCTTTTCCCATCGTTTTAGTGACACCCTCGCCACTTTGGACACAGGAGGGCACCAGAATTCCATTCCTCAAACTCCAGTTGTGCCACAAAAAACAGAGAGAGAGGATTTTGGAAAAGGCTGTGAGACACGGCTGTCTTTTTAATGACTTAAACTTCCCATTTAGAAACGCAGAATTTAGACAAAGGTTTAACTTTTGCTGTCTGATCATTTCAAAGGTGCTGCTCCTTCAGCTGGAAAAGACCCAGGAGCAAAATGACTTTCTCAGGGCACTAAAAACATGAATGAACCTCATTCACCCCAACTCTCCCCAGCTCTGCTCTGTCCCACGACCTCAGGATTGGGGGTTTGATGCGGTTGGGAGTTAATTCTGCTGTAGCCTCAATTAAAATTTAATTATTTCTCCTGCTCCTGCTCGGGGCAGAGAAGAACAGGCTGCTCCCCACCAGTGTCCCTGTTAAATAACACAGAAAAACAGGAGGAAAACACATATTTGATGGGAAAAAAATGAAATAAAAGGCTTTCTAAAATAACCCCTCCTTCCAGCGAGGGCTGAGCTCGCTTCCTGACATTCCCAAATCGTTTTATTTAGTGCAACATTCCCCGACTTTCCCCACTCGGGTCAAACCAGCCACTCCAGTTGCTACTTGCCTGCCTTTCATGCTTCGCTCCGGGTTTCATTTCCTGCCAAGAATTCGCTTCACCTGGGCTGGAAAAACACTGGCACGGCTCAGGCAGCTTATCTGAAAATCAGGGATCTTCCAGCAAAATCAGGGCTCCGGGCTGTCAGTTCCACCCCCGAGCAGGGAATTGGCAACCACAGTTCAGGAGGCCTTGGAAAAACTCAGAGTGTCCCTGAAAACTTTTATTTTTTAATGATCTGGACCCAAATCTCAGCACATGCCCCAGGCCCTCTCCTGCTTCTCCTGGTTTTTTTTTTTGGGATGGTGCTGCAGAAATCCATGGCCAGGCCAAGGGGAAGGGAAGGGAAGGGAA
>VZRJ01009455.1:466005-512753 GCA_013397565.1 Ptilonorhynchus violaceus | reverse complement strand
CTCTTTCCCACCCCATCCCTCCCGGACCCCGCGCCGCTTCCCCTCCCTCCCGCACCCCCCGGGCGTTCCCGTTCCCATTCCGGGATCCCTTCCCGGCTCCCTCACTCCCGGATCTCGCTGCTCCTCCCAGCCCTTCGCTCCTTCTTTCCCCATTCCCACTTCGCGCTGTGGTCCCTGAATCCATAGGGACGGATGGGGGTCGGTGGAGCGCGTCCCTCTCTGGGTCCCCTCAAGTTCAGGGCTGCGTTTATAATTTTGCCTCCCCAGGACGCTTTACCCTGAGAAAAGCTCTTAACACAGCGGGAAGGTTTTCCCGCTGCTGTGGCTGGAAGGAGATGCGGCTGGAAAAGGCGATGAAGGATCGGGAGGGCGTCAGGAGCAGACTGAGGGCTGTGGGTGAAATCTTTGCCAGGGGCTGGAAATCTTGCCATGGGGTGAGGGATGGTGAAAGCCTCGCTGGAAGTGCCCCAGGCCGGGTTGGACGGGGCTTGGAGCACCCTGGGGTAGCGGAAGGGCACGGCAGGGGTGGCCCTGGGTGAGCTTGAAGGTCCTTTCAGCTCAAACCACTCCACGATCGTGCGGTTGACGCTGTTTAAAAGCAGATTGCCGAGGGCTGCCTCGCTTGTCTCGAACAGGAACTCAACCCCGTGGCGTTGCTGATAAAAGTTCTGCTTGAGGCTTTGCAGCTCTCGGCCTGAGGTCGGCTGCGAGAGCTGGGCAGGGAGCAATCGGCAGGAAATCACGAATGACACGCAGAGTTTCTGATAATTCGCCGTATTGACGAGTGAATTCTGTGCCACTGGTGCTCGGGGGCGAGAAAGAATTGCTAACCCCGTGCCTGTGAAGTTCCCATAGCCCCAGCTCCCCTGAGGGCGTTCAGCCCGTGAGTGTGAAGGTGTCAAACCTCACCCTGTGCCGTTTTCACCCTGAATTTCTGCCGAGTGACCCCCTGGCCTTCGGAGCCTCCCCCAGCGCCCAGGCTGCGGGGACATTTGACACAGCACGGCCTTATCTGCCTTCTCCAGGTAACTGGGAGGGCGTGGAGCGTTGCACACCCTGAACTTTGTTTCGTGCAGCGCTGCTTATCCATGGAATCGGCTCCGAGCATCCGCGATTTCCAAACTCCGGCAGGCCGTCAGATAAACCGTGTCCTGCCGGGCTCCTTGGCTGGGCTGGGTGGTTTTTTTTTTTGAAGCACACCTTTGAGCAGGGCCGTTCTGCGGCCCAGAATGGCCTTGGGCAGCGGATGAATCAGAGGCGCTCCCCTGGCTGCCTTTTTATTGCCTTCTGGGGCGAAGTTTTCGTGCTGGCTCCAGCCAGCTGCTGGTTGTGACAGCTCCTCTTCCAGAAAGGGCACCGGCTTGTGGAGGAGGCAGGGGAGAGGGGAAAAACCTCTTCCACCGTGTTTCCACTCGGGAAGTGCGGTGGGATGAATCCCGTGACTCGTGGGGGATCGAGGTGCTTTTCTTCCCCCTCTGCACAGGCACCCAAATGACCCCGGGGCCGCGGTGCTGCAGCTCTGGGGTTTGATTTGCGGCCAGGGCTGATGGGGTGAACCCACAGGCAGGGAGCAGAGTTACTGAGGCACTCCTGGCTCTGCCAGGGGGTGTTTGGCACTCGTGGAGCTGGGATTTTGTCGGGCGGGTGTTTGCAGACGGGGCAGGTTTCTTATCTCCAGGGGCCGGTTCTGGCTGGTTTGGGGTTACTTTGGAGGGGTTGGTGGGGATGGGGAGGGAAGGTTTGAGCTGCTTGGGTTGTGACTGTGGGGAGGGGAACGCCCTGGTTCGTGTGGCACAGGCCACGGGGTGGTGGTGACCAACCCCAGCCAGGTGTGGGGTGAAAAGATGAAACTTTTTTCCAGGAAGTAAAGAAAAGACTGAGAGGGGATCTCATCAATCCGTACAGATCTCTCCAAGGGGTGTCAGGATGGTGCCAGACTCTTCCCAGTGGGGCCCAGACATGGGGCAAGGACTGATGGCCATAAAATAAAACACAAGTTCCACCTCAGCATTAGGGAGAACTTTTCCCATGGAGGTGGCAAAGCCCTGGAACAGCTCCAGGGAGGGCCTGGATTCTCCCTCTCTGGAGACAATCCCAAACCCACTTGGATGATTCCTGTGTCACCTGCTCTGGGTGACCCTGCCTGGGCGCAGGTTGGGCTGGATGAGCTCCAGAGGGCCCTTCCACCCCTAAATATTCTGGAATTCTGTGAAAGAACACACTCATTGTGGCTGTTGGTGATCTCTGCCTTGGAAACTGCTGTGGAGCTGCTTGGATTTATTTTAAACCCGACCCTGGGGGAAATTCCAGGAAGTCAGCAGTGAGTCAGTGTCACTTGCCCCATTTCTGCACTCCGGGAGGGTTTCTGTCCTGGGTTCTGTTTTACAGATCCGTGGATTGTGAGCTCAGGTGGATTTGCCGCCCCTGGAATGGCAGCAGCAGGGAGTGCAGGAGTGGGAGCCGCGGCGTTTTTGGGGCAGCAGGCGTGAGACACAAACAGCTCACGGCTCTGGCAGCCTCCCCCTCGCAGGGAATTCCCAGCCCAGCGACAGATGGGATTGGGGAAGGGGCAGGAATGCTGGGGAGCAGCTCATGGGCAGCATCTCCTCTCTAAGCAAGAGGATTTTCTGGCTCTTACTTGCCACACCTCTGAGTTAGGGCTGAAAGTTCCCTCTCTAAAAGCTGATCAGTTTTTGGGGCCAAACTGAACAAAATAACCTGTTCTGGTCGAGTGCTTCTCGTTGTCATTTGCAGAATGCCTTTCACAAAGACTTTCCACCCAAAAAGCTGCTCTGGAGGAGAGAAAACCTGAATGACTCCCCAAGATTTTGAACTTTGATTATCTGTTTGTTTTAAAACTTGAGAGCATAAGGAACCAATGGTGGAATTACTTTCTTTTTCTGCTGGCAATAACGTGGATTTGCATTAACTTTAACTCAAGGGCTACACTTGGGTTGTAAAGGCAATTCCTTCATTACTCATCAACTGTTCTGAACTTCCAAGTGGCCTTTGTGGCCTGGAAAAGTCTGTTTATGGGATCAGAGAACCTGGAGCCTGTGGAATCCTAAATTAGTCCGTTATAGATCTATTAAAAGTGCAGGGTTTGGAGCCAGGGTGGTTTCCAGGAGCCTGCAGGGATGCCGGGTCAGGCACACGAGGTCCGTGTGTCACCTCTGAGTGCGAAGTGTTTGTTCATCCTCGTGCAGCTCGAGCTGAAAATGCACCAGTTGTTCAGAATTGGTGAATTCTGAGCTTCCCGAATCAGGAATTATTGGCTGGGGTTCGGCCGGAAGAGCTCTGAGACGTGAAGCCCAGGATAATTTGCGTTTTGGGGGAGAGGGCGGCTTGCACTGGGGTGCGCTGGTGGGAGCAGGGGGGTCCCGTGGCCCTGAGGGAAGGGCTGGGGCTGTGCCAGGGCAGGGTCAGGTTGGATTTTAGGGAAAGGTTCTTCCTCCAGAGGGTGGTGGGCACTGGACATTCCCCAGGGAATGGGCACATTCCCGAGGCTGCCAGAGCTCCGGGGGGGTTTGGACAACGCTCCCAGGGATGCACAGGGTGGGATTGTTGGGGTGTCTGTGCAGGGCCAGGAGCTGCACTGGGTGATCCTTGTGGGTCTCTTCCAGCTCAGGACATTCCATGATCCATGACCCTCCTTTTTGGGGTAGTGTGGCTGTTCCACAGCATTTGTGTGGTGGGACTGGGGCAGGTCCCAGCAGATTTTCCTGGAATTACCAATAATTACCCCTGAGAGGTTTTGGTGGCTCCTCAAACCCACGACCCTTCTCCTGGCTGGCAGGACCGGAGCACTGGGCTGCTTTTTTTCCAAAATAAGTGTTTTTAAGTGTTTGCTTTGTCCCAATCCCACGTGGTGCTTGGGTCCCAATCCCGCCTCACATCTCGGGAATGGCAGCAATTCCTCCAACACCAACCAGTGCCTGGCCCTGGGATGGATGGAGCAGGGATGGAGGGGGTCAGGGAGGGAGGGACAGTCCTGCAGGGCCAGGTTTGCTCCCCCAGGGTTTGGTTTGTGGGATCTCCTGTGCTGGGGCTCGGCTCTTGGCTCCCTGTTCCCATTCCATGCACCTGCAGAGCCCTCTCCACGCACAGGCTGGGATCAAAGCACCCTCACCGTGCTGGGAGCTGCATCCTGCCAAATCAGGGCCAAATCCAGCTTTGTCTCAGCTTGCTCCTTGCTTCTCCCTGCCATTCCTGCAGGATGCTTCTCCCTTGGAGCTCAGCTCTGCTGTTGTGCCTCTGCTTCCTGCCAGGGGCTCCAGGAGGATGGGAGAGCCCATTCCCCCCATTCCTGCTGCAGAACTGACCATCTTCCTTTTTATTAATATAAACATTTCTCCTGCCCATTTCCCCTGCCCATTTCCCCATTCCTGCTGCAGAACTGACCATCTTCCTTTTTATTAATAGAAATATTTCTCCTGCCCTTTGCTTTATTGTGATTTGTGGCTAAAAATTTCCTGATGGCAACGCCAACAAAACTTCCAACGGGGAAAAGCCGAATCTTGGCGTTGCTGACAGCAGAAAATTGAATCTTCCCAGCAGATGACACTTCACTTCTGAGCTGATTTCCCAGTTTTTCTTGCTGTGTCTGCAGTTGATTTGATGTGAGAATTGCCTGTGCTGCTTCTTGCTTTCTGGGTTTTTTTTTAATCCCTATTAGCCAGAGCCTGTCTCCTCTTCTATTTGGTGATTTCCATTCTATTCCTTAAGTTGTTCCCTGTGTGAAATTAATCCCGTGGACTTCAAAGGCATCACTGACAGGAGCAAAACTTGTAAATGTTCCTTATCTTCTTCTTTCTTTGAAAGGAAATATTTCTCCGAGTGGTTTGTGACTTGTGGGTGCTTCAGTTGCATCGCCCTGGTGTGCAGGAACTGTCCCCAGTCAATCAAATCCCTTTTTGGAGGCTCTAGAGGGGCATCCAGAACTGCTGGGAGCCTTCTGGGGCTGGGGCTGAGCCCCCTGCTGCTCGTTAAATGTGGTTTAATTGTCCTGGAGTAGAAACTTCCCCCAGAGCTGGGTGTGAATGCTGAATTTCACATCAATTCTTGGTTATTCTCCTTGTTCTCCCTCTGGGACGGGGACTGTGTTTGCTCTCACAGGTGCAGGTGGGGAAGGAAAAGCAAAATAAACACTCATGAGTGGAGAAAAACTTAAATATATTGGTCAAGAAACAGTAATTTGCAATGATGTGTAATAATTTTTATCATAATGTGTAATAATCTTTATCGTTCAGATGTGGAAAAATCTACACCCCTTCTACCTGTAAATTTTAATTGAAAATCTGCATTTTTTTGCTCTTCAGCCTCGCTTGACTGGTAGGACATTGCTCCCAACCAGTTTTTAGGGGGAAAAAAAAAAAAGTGCTATTTCTGCCAGCACTTGAAGGCACAACCAGGGCCAAGCTCACAACCACCTCAGCCCAAAGCCATAAACACTTTTATCCCCTCGTTCCCAGGCCTGAGGTGACTATTTCAGGTCCAGAGTGACGCCGGAACGCCCCAAATCCTGCGCTGGATTCGGGTGCCTTTCCCAGGAAACCTCTGCTAATGAAAGCAGCCCATAAATGTGAATTCCTGAGCTGCTTTCCAGGCAGTCCAGAAATCTGATGATGCTGCAGAGTTTCAGCTGGGAGCCGCTGCTTCAATGATAAAAAATTGTCTTTTTGGAGCAGAACAGGCCGTGCTTCCCGGGGAGATCTCCCTGGAACAGGGCGGGAAGCAGCGTGGAAGGGATGAATTCTCCTTTCAGGAGGTGTCTGGCGCGTTGGCACGGCTCAAACCAGCGGGGCCCGTGCCCTGGGGAGGGTTCTGTGCCCGCTGGCAACTCCCATTTTTTGGAGGTGTCGGCGCAGCTCGTTCTGGGAAGCGCTGAACCTGAGCAAAATAAATTCATGAAGGCGCGCTGGAGATAATTCCTGCTCTCAGGAAGTTGGGAACTTTGATCCTCCATGGCCATAAAACCATTTTACAGCTTCAGCTCTGTAGTTCTGAGAGGGGGTTCAGAGTGTCACGGGCGAGCAGGGGCCAATGGGAGCTGTAAAAGTGCCTTTTTTTGGTGCTTTTTTAGCTTTTTTCAGGCCCGATTCTTGCAGCGCTTCCCTTCCCTGGCTCTGCCGGTGCCGTGGGGGCTTCGAGCTGCAGAGAGGTGGAATTTGATGGGAAGGAATAAAGCAGCTCTAGGAAAGAGGGGAAGGGTGCAATGGTTAATTCTTCATGTCCTGCAGTTTAATTAAAACTTAAAATTTAGGAGTAGTTTGGTTTTTATTTTTCTTGGCAGCAAAGGGATCAATATTCTTTCTTGTTTGGCTTTTTCCTTCCGGTTTAAGGTCCCACCCGTCATTCCCAGCCAATTTTCCTGCTCCTGGTTTTAACACCATTCCCCGTTTGCTCGTTACCTGGGACGGGTGGTGAGGGAAAAATGCTTTGGAATTGTGATTTTCCTGGAAATGGGGAGCTCCTGCGTCCCTGCAGTGCCGGATCTCCCGTGGGGGCTCGTGATGGGATCGGTGAAGCACAGGCCATAAAGGGAGGGTGGATCTGTCCCAAACCCACCTGGAGCGAGAGGAACCGGAGCAGCAGAGCCCAGCTGAGATCCCTGTGGCTCTTCCTGTTGGAAATTCTCCTTGTGTTCCCCCCTGCCAGCTGGGGAGAGCTCCGGGGCTGCTTTCCATAAAGGCGTTTCCTGGTGGGGGTAAAAAACTTCCTTGGCGCTGGATCCCAAATGCCTCAAGATGGGCCGAGCCGGGAATTCTTCCACCCAGAGCTGCCCTGGGATGGGATGGGGAAGGTGCTGGAGCCCTGGTTAAAAGTTCCCAGCTGTAATTCGGGTGGATTTTTGTTGGAGTGGGGTCGCTCCGCTGGGGTTTGGTGTTGGAATCGTGATGGGATTTTAGCTCCGGTGAGCTCTCTGGAGAGGTTGAGCCCCCGGGCGCTCCTGAGTTCCGTGCTCAGATGTTTTACTCCTCAAACATCCCATCCCTGCCCCTGGAATAATGCAGACAGCAGAACCCATTAGCTGGGAACACTCACATTTCCGAGCATTTCCAAGTTTTCCTCGCGTTCCCTTTGATGTTCTGCCCGGTTGGGAACTGGGACAGTCATTTCCAGCCGGTGGCAAAGTCAATTAATTCCTTTGAAAGTGCCACGCGCTTTCAAGTTGGGAACGAGCTGAGCAGGCCAATTTGTGGAGTGGTGGGGGTTTGATTTGACAAATCTGCCTGAAAATTGCGTTGGAAAAGTTATGTTTTTGTGCTTGAAGCATCCAAACACAAATTGCACGTTTGGTAATTGCAGGCAGACCTGGTGACAACCCGGCTGAAGTTGTTGTGGGTGTTGTAAGCAAACATCTGCATTTTTACAGGGCCCTAAAAATGGAAATAATCGAAATCAGAGGTTGATTTTGTGGGGCCGCGTTTCAGAGGAGGGGGGTGCAGTTGTTAAATCAGAATTAGTGGCACGGCACTGTGGGGTACGAACCCCTTCTTTTGGAGGGGGCGGCCCAAAGAAGGGCTCTGTGCCCATGTTCTCCCAAGTCTCCTTTTTCAAAAGAACAAAGAAAAAAAAAAAAATCATATTTTAAGTGTGTTGAGCTGGACACAAACCAGGTCCTCACCCCTCCAAAACCAGCGGCAAACCCGTTGATTTCTGTGGTAGCTGAAACAAATTTATGGGGTCAGAGCGGTTATTTTAAAGAACGGGGCTGTGTTTTGATGTGTTTTTGGGGGAACGCTGGGATGTGGCTGCTGGGATCCCAGAGAGGCAGAACAGGGCTGGGAGGAGAAATCCCATCAGCACCTTTGAACCTGACAGGATCCCTGGGAATATCAGCTTGGGAGAGACCTCAAGGATCATCTGGTCCAACCTTTCCTGGCAAAACCTGGAAGATCACCTGAAATAAATGTATAAAACCCGATAAAATCTCACAAAAGTGTGAGGAGAGGCCGGGCTGTTCTGCTTTTCCATTTCCTGGTGTCCCAAAGGAACTGGAATTGCAGGTCTGGGCTTTTGGGGTTGGGTTTTTTATTTTAAAACCGAGCCCCAGACGCGGTTGGGTGCCGTAAATCCAGGGGCAGCTCGGCTCCTCCGCTGCCAGCCCTGATTTATTTCACCTCTTGCTCCAGACACGAGCTGAGCCAGCTCACGGAGATTAATTCCTGATCTGAGCTCAGAACCCCCAAGGGCCCTTTGGAGTGAAAATAATAAAGGAAATAGAGAGCCCAGTGAAGAAAATGGCACAGCCAAAGGTTTTGTGTGTGTGTTGTTTGGGTGGAAAAGAAACCTCCCGCTGCCCGGGAGGGTCAGGGCACGGGAGCAGCTCCAGTTTGGCTCCTTCCAGCCCTGAGCACACCCCAGAGTGACAAAACAGCTCGAGCTGGGATGGAATTGATGCTGGGACCCAAATCCGGGTGTTTTTGGAGGGGTTTCTGTGTCCTGTTTGCAGTTTAGGTGCACTGAGAACCGAATTTATTTTTGCACAGAACCCTTTAAGGGGAAGGTGACTGATGGGGATTCTGCAGACATGGAAATACGGATATTATCTCTTTTTTAATTCCCTTATAATCGGGATGTCTCGTGCTCCGGTGGTTCTGTATCTCAGTTTTCCCGATCGGGATCTGAGCAGCTCTAATTAAAACCCAGGAGTTGATTTGTCCCTGCTCCTGAGCGCTGCTGTGGGGTTTAAATCCCACGGGAGCCCTCGTGTAACCTCGGGAAAGCCTCCCCATTCCCATGGGCTGGGCTGCTGGAGTTGTTTTTCCTAAAGCAATCCAGGCTTTAGGAGATTAAACCCTGGAGCCCAGGATCTGATCCAGCCTCTGATGGAGAGAGAGAGAGGCAGGATTAGCCCAGGGATGCTGATGGCAGGGCTGAAACCCTTCCCCGCTCCCAGGCTTGGAATTCAGTTGGATTGGGACTGTTTGGGCAGGACAGAGTCTGCAAAAACGTCGATTATTTGCCTGTCCCACTCCAAAATAATCCATTATTCAGAGGAAATCAGGGAAATCTGTCAGATTTTGGTGGACTGTGCATCAATTCCTTGTCCTGGGCGGGCGAGCAGGGCACACCCTCATAGGGTTTGATTCCTGGAATAGTTTTAGGTTGGAAGTGGAAGTGTTGGAAGCCTCTTGAGACTCTTCCTGCTTTTCTCCTGGTTCTCCAAGGAAGGGAATTAATAAAAACCCCACCAATTACAGCATCCAAACGGGAGAGGCCGTGTCAGACCCTCCTGCAGGGGCAGATGATGCCGTTTCTCAGTTGATTTAATGCCCATTTTTGACATAACCCAGCTTAAAAATGCTGGGTGTATTCCTGGCGTGAGGTCAGCCTGGACCAGCGAGCACACAGGCAGAAAACCACGGAATTCCGGGGTGGTTTGGGTGGGAAAGGACCTTAAAGATCATCTCATTCCCCGGGCAGGGATAGTCCAGCTCCAGCTCATCAGAGGTTTGACTCTGCTGTGTGATGAGGAGCGTTAATTAAAGCATTTCCATCTGCATGATCCTGCTGCTCTGGATCCAGAATGCCAGGCAGGCACTGGGAACCTCTGGAATTGGGAGTGAATGTCAGCATCCACCATTCCCAGGAGTGGGAATTCACTGATAACAACGATTAAATGTCCATTTTTCCCCAGTGTTGAGCCATGAATTACTTTTTTTTTTCCTTAATGTGAAGAAGTAGCCCGACCTCAAAATCTTAATGGTGCTTGTCAGACGCAAATTCCTGGGGAGTTCCCAGAATGTTTTTGCTCCCAACCATCAAAAAAGGCTTTGTTCCTACGAAGAATGAATTCCTTGGGCGGTTCCTTGGTTCTTAAATAAAGCCACTGTTTTTTTGGCTGGATCTTGGCACCGGGGGGGAACATCCCGGGCTCCTCCAAACGGGGCTGTCCCGCAGAAAGGGCAAGGAAAATAATCCCGGTTCCGTGCAGTGGGGTTTGAGGGATGGAATGAGCCGGAGCCTGGGTATTCCAGCAGCCCTGAATGGGATCCTTTGTTCCCAGGGAAGCAAAGCCCTCTCCTATCAGATCGTGGGAGGGAGGGAGGGAGGGCAGGGGGAGCAGGACGTGGCATTTGGGGCTGGTTCTCGTGTCTGGGTGCCGGCTGGGGCAGGGGGCGTGTTCGGAGCCGGGCTGGAGGTGATGGATCCTGCCGGGGCTGCGTTTTCCAGGCCGGGAATCCACGTTTCTAATGTGCTCTTTGAGGGAATGATCCCACCTTTCCAATGCACTCCTTGAGGGAAGGATTCCCTGTTTCCAATGCACTCCTTGAGGGAAGGAACCCGCTTCATTCTGCTTTGAGTCGCACACGGAATTGTCTGTGGAAGTTCCTGCGTCGTTCCCTTTCAGTTTGAGACGTTTTAGCTCAGCTTTGCTTTCAGGACAGTCTTGAAAATGAGTTGATTTTGGAAAAACGGGTTTAGGAATTAATAGAAGCATGGAATTATGGAAGGGTTGGGTTGGAAGAGACTTTAAAGCTCCTCCCATCCCCTGCCATGGGCTCACCCCTTCCCCTGTCCCGGGTTGCTCCAACCTGGCCTTGGACACGTCCAGGGACAGGAGAGCCACAGCTCCTCTGGGAATTCCATCCCAGCCCCTCCCCACCCTCCCAGGGAGGAATTCCTTCCCTGTATCCCATCTAAACCTCCTCTCTGCCAGTTTGAAGCCATTTCCCCCAAAACTGCCAAATCTGCTCCTGTTTCCACTAAACCCCAGCTCAGGCTCCTCGAGCTGCTCACAAACCTCCTGCAAACTGAGCCTCCTCCCGGGGCTCTTGCGCTGACTGAAGCTTTGTGGGGTTTTTAAAGTGTGTTTTGGGGTTTTTAAGGTGTGTTTTGGGTTTTTTTTATTTGCCATAGGATCGTATTTGTGGTTTTCTGCCCCACACATGCCCTCGGTGCTCTGTCCCGTGTGAGTGCTGCTGTTCGGTGTCCCATGGATCGGGAATTGTGCCGGGATTAGTTCGATGTCCTGGGACTAAACCTGCTCCATAAATCTCTTCTCTCAGCCCTGGGAAGCCCAGGCTGTCCCGGGTTTTCCTTTGCCGCCCTCCAGTCCCTGTTCCTGGGGCTGCCTTTGGAGCAGAGCGTCCCCCTGGCTGCGCCGGGAGCTCCTCCTCCATCCCTCCTCAGGAATCACCCTCTGCCCTGGAGCAGGAAAATCGCTGCTTATCTTCCCCTCCTGCCTCTGGCTGTGCCATAAAACCGTCAGCTCAGGGAGTTTCCTGCTGCCCTTTCCAGGGCTGACCCCTCTGCCCTTCCCTCCTCGTGGATTCCATGGGCTGGGTGCCCTTGGAAAACAAATTTCTTGGACTTTTAACCAAACTGGAGAGAATTAAACTTAAACACAGTGACTTGCTTCCAGTTATCCTAAAAGAAATGATCACTGAACAAAGCCAGGCTCGTGTTTTCCACCTCTGCCTCTTTTTTGGGATTAAATTTCCTCAATGTCACTGCTGCCTTTCATCCAGGCGGATAAAAGGAGACGGGATCAGCGCTCCAAAGTGAATTTCGAAGGACAAGAACCACACCAAAAGGGCTTCACTTCGGATATTCCCGCACATTTGAGGGCAAAAGCCTCTGGATTATTTTTCCTTCTCCCTCCCTCGCTGCTCCGTCAGGATTTGAGCGAAGGGCTTGTGTTTTTCCGCGCCCGTGTTTGTCGTGTGGAGCTTCCTTGTCCTTCCCAGCCCCACAGGGCTCGGATGGACCCCCCCCCCCCCGGCACAAATCCCTGCGGATGGGACGGCTTTGGGAACAGCACTGCCTTCCAGCAGCGGGAAGCATCCCTTGCAACCAGGGGGGAAAAAAAATCCCAGCAATTTCCCCGGGCAAATTCCCAAAAAATCCCTTTATAATCTTGCCCGTGGCAGTGGGGAGGAGGTTTTACAGACAGGGACCCTCTGTTCTGGGTTCATTCCGTCCGGCAAGGCAAGAAACTACAAAATTCACTCTTTTTTGGGATTTTTTTTGCTGTGGGAGTTCCTGCAGGTTGCAAACGCTGCACTTTGGGATGTGAGACCTGCCCTGTGGAGCAGGGAAAGGGAAGGGAAGAGCAGGGTTTCCCGCGGGATCCTGAGGAAGGGGACGGGACCTGCTGGGTTCTCGGTGTTCCCGGGGGAAGGGCTGATCCACCCACCTTTCCCTGGGATTCTGCCGCTGCTCAGGCTGCTCCTGCCTGAGCCGAGGCAGCAATTTATGGGAAAAACGCAGCCCTGGTATTTGGATAATGCCCGTTTGTCCTGGAAAAACCCCGAGACGCGCGGGAATTGTGTGTGGGAATCCCCGTGTGGGACACAGACCTGCGGCACTGCGGGGATCTGGTGGGATGGGGGGATGCTCCGAGGGCTGGAGCCCCTCTGGAGCCAGGCTGGGAGAGCTGGGAATGCTCACCTGGAGGAGGGAAGGATCCAGGGAGACCTCAGAGCCCCTTCCAGGGCCCAAAGGGGCTCCAGGAGAGCTGGAGAGGGACTTGGGATGAGGGATGGAGGGACAGGACACAGGGAATGGCTTCCCACTGCCAGAGGGCAGGGTTAGATGGGATATTGGGAAGGAATGATGGGATGGGATGGAATTCCCAGAGAAGCTGTGGCTGCCCCATCCTTGGAAGGGTCCAGGGCCACGTTGGAGCAACCTGGGATAGTGGGAGGTGTCCCTGCCCAGGGCAGGGGTGGCACTGGATGGGATTTGAGGTCCCTCCCAACCCAAACCATTCCATGCTTCACATTCACCTTCACCTTTGGCCATGAAGATGATCCAGATGTTTCCGTTGGAGCGTGAATGGAATTTTAACTTCTTGGCCAATCCTGGGGCCTTTAGGGTGTCCGAGCTGCACCCCCAGCTCCCCGATCCGTTCAAACCCCTGATTTACAGCCCGGGTTTGGGGAGGGAGGGGAAACTGGATGTGGAAGCAGCTCTGGATGAGGAGCAGAAATCCACGACATTCCCGTAACCCGCTGGAAAACAGGGATTCAGCGCATTTTCCGTGTGTGTCTGCGGCACAAATCGGGGCCACTGGGAACAAACCCCGGCCCTGCAGCGCGGGGAAATCAATCCCTGCTTGGGATCAGGGATCCTGCAGGGATTCGCATCCCCAGCCCGCTCCTGGGGGGGATATTTGGAGCCACAACATCGGGAAGAAAGCTCCGACCTGGGAGAGAATTCCCGGCGTGGTGCAGCCCCCAGCCGGTGGCGGTGCCTCATCCCGAGGGAAACGGGAGGCGTTTCGTGGGAATTTCCTGGCGGAGGAGCTCTGCTTTTTTATTTATTTATTTATTTATTTATTTCATTCCCAGTCCAGAGCCATTCAAACGCAGAGCTCGGGAAGCGTGAGGAATTCTCCCCCCTGAAAATGTTTGGGTGATTTATTTGCTTTAACGTGGGGTGAATCCGTGGATAAATTTGCTCGGGGAACATAAATACGGGAATTCTGCGTGTGGGAAGGTGGCATCGGCCATATTTAGGATGTGATCTGTGATCAATTTAAACTCTCTCATCCCCAGCCCCAGGGAGGGCTCTTCCCAGGAACTCCCAGGGAAAAGGCACTTGAGGAGTCTGCCCTTAATCCTATTCCCCCTGGAAATCCCATAAGCGTCCAGCTTAACCTGGGCTTTGGGGAGGGATTAAATTTGCGGAGAATCCCAAGTTTTGGTGCTAAAATTGGTCCTGGTCTGGGCAGGGCCTTTGGCAGGGAAGGGCCTGGGTGTGTTCTAGCCTGGAATAGGGGTGGGATTTATCGTGACGCCTCCCTTGGGATGTTTGCTGATCCCACGAGCCGCTAAAAAATGATCCTTATGGATTTGATCAGCCTGAGGCGGTGGGCAGGAAAAGTGGGAATGTGCAGCTGCTCCAGGAGATGCCACAGACCCATCTGGGAGGCAAAACCCCACATTTTTTGGCCGTTAAAAATAACATTTCTTAAGGGAAATGGACACCCAATGCGCTTTCCCAGCGTATTCCACGTCCGGGGTGACTCCATCGCCTCGCAGCCCTTTTCCCGAATCCCTCCCTGCCTTTGGAGAGCGCATTCCTGGATGTGCTGCCCTCCTGGTGGTGCTTTTCACCCTTTTTTTTCCCTGTTTTTCCAGCCATCTACAACTACGAGGCCGTGCAGGACGTGGAGCTGTCGCTGCAGGTGGGGGACACCGTGCACATCCTGGAGATGTACGAAGGTGGGTGCTGCTCCCGGGGGGATTGGGAAGGGAAATGGAACAAATCAAGGGGATTTATTTCAAATTTCGCATCCGTAATTTCATCTCCTGATCGCCCCAAACCCGCAGAGCTTCATCTCTAAGTGCTGTAGGCACTGAATTTTTAAAAATAATGTTAAAAATGCAGAAATACGGAAGATTTAACGGCTTTGTGCTGTTCCAGGTAAGATTTTATTTCTATCTCAAGGCAGCACATTTAATTCTGAATTTAATTTAAGAAACGTATAATTTAAGAAAATTAATTTAGTTTAATTCTGGCTGTTCATTGCTGTTTTCAGCCCACACCTCTTTGCTCTGGCTCCTCTTTGGGGCCGGGTCAAACACTTGTGCTCGTGGGATGAGCTGATCCAGCTGGAAAATAAGAATAATAATGGAAAAGAAAGAAAAAAAAAAGCTTTTAACCCGAGGTAGTTCTCGATCTGAGCGGGTGAAAGAAGAGAAGGCGGGGCTGATTGTTTGAAAATCAACGTCGTTTTGAGCTGTGACATCACAAACTGGCATTAAATGTATTTAAAAGGCTCCAGTTGTGGAGCTTCCATGCCCTTTTCAGACTGTTTCACCCACTCCTTCACTGGGATATCTTTCACAATCCCTTAATGTCAGCCAGAAAGAGAACAAAATCCTTATTTTAAAGATTAAAATTGCGCTTGTGTGGTTCAAATCTTGTTGAGCTTGACTCGTTGAGGAAGATTTCAACCTTAGGACTGGAACGGAGCCATTTAATCACTTTAAAGAACGTTCTGGTCGCTCCTTCCCTCTCCAAAACTTAAATATAAAATAGAAATCCAATCATTTTTGCAAGCAGCATCGATCTGAAGGTAAAATTCAGAGTCCAGGATGAGGGCTGGGAGCAGGAGCTGCTTGTTTTAGCGATTTAATTCTTGGCCATTTGTTCTCTTTCCATCCTCCGGGAGCTGGGCTCTGGAAGCAGCTCCCAATCCAAGCGGATTTTATTGCGATTTTACCCTGCTGGGGGTGATGGTGGTGGGGAAAAAGGGAAATATCCCTGTGGAAAGCACTAATTTATGACCTGGTTCTGCAAAAAGACCCAGGGAAGAGGGAGGAAAACTCCCTGGGGAAGAGGAGGCATCTCGTGCTTCCCAAAATATTGGGGGATTTCCTTTTTTCTCTCTATTTTTTAAGCAGCATCTTTGTTTAACCCAATTTCTTGCCATCAGCTGAGCAGAGTCAGGCAGGGATAGGGAATGGCTGCCCGAGTGGAATCCCTTTTTTATTCTTTTTGGCCTGAAATATCCCAGTTTTTTTGGGAAATAAGTGGATGTTTTCCTGTGCAAAGGGGGCGGTGATTGTTTCCGTGTGCTGAGCCAGCGGGGCAGGACCCAAATCCGTGGCTGAGGCACCTCGGAATTCCTGCAGGACAACAGGAATCCCGGAAGGAGCAGCCAGAAATTCAGGCCAGGCATTTGTGAGTGTAAAGGAGAAGCAGAGGTGGTGACTCTGCTGCTCTTATTTCCCATAAATTCACCCCAAATCCTCCCAATTCCGATACTCTGCCTGCTTGGAGGGAAATTCCATGTCTTCCCAAATCTCTTTTTTGGGATATCAGCCCTCAGCCGCGTTTCCAGCCCTCTTTTCCTGCTCCTTTTCGTGCTCATGCTGCCTGCTCACCCACAGGGCTGATAACCCCAGCTCTGGCTGCTCTGATCGCTGCTCTTATCTGGATACACAAGCCTGGACTCAGGAAAAGTTTCCATGTGACCAGGGCGGTGGCTCTGCGGGAGGAAAGGCTGGAGATGCCCTGTGGAATCATTTTTGGGGCTGGAGGTGCCCTATGAAGTCATTTTTGGGGCTGGAGATGCTCTGGGAAGTCATTTTTGGGGCTGGAGGTGCCCTATAAAGTAATTTTTGGGGCTGGATATGCTGTGGGAAGTCATTTTTGGGGCTGAAGATACACTGGGAAGTCATTTTTGGGTCTGGAGGTGCCCTATGAAGTCATTTTTGGGGCTGGAGATGCCCTGAGAAGCCACTTTTGGGGCTGGAGATGCCCTGCGAAGTCATTTTTGGGGCTGGAGATGCCCTGGGAAGTCTTTTTGGGGCTGGAGATGCTCTGTAAAGTCATTTTTGGGGCTGGGAGTTGCCCTGAGAAGCCACTTTTGGGACTGGAGATGCCCTGTGAAGTCATTTTTGGGGCTGGGAGATGCCCTTTAAAGTCATTTTTTGGGTTACCTTAACTTATCCCTGGCCGAGGGCATTCCATAGGCTGTCACTGGCATTCCTTAGGGAACTGAGGGGCGTTTTTGGGGTTGTCCAGAGGCTCTCCTGCAGCGGTGGGAACATCCTGCTGTCATTCCCCAGCTCAGGATGCGCGGGAGCATCCCCCGGGATTTCCCACAGCGTTCCCGGGGCTGCTGCTTCCCGCTCATCCAGAACATTCCCGCTTTTCCCCGGCTGTTGGCAGGCAGCAGGGGTGGATTCCTCATCCAGGTATCCCACGAGGCAGCTCTGTGTGTCCCGGGATTTTGGCTCCGCTCTGCCTGGAGGGCTCCAAGAGCGCGGGGATCCGAGCGCACGGGGTGTTCCCTGCCGGGGAGGCGGCGATCCCGGGATTCGGGCTGGGATTCGGCGTTCCCAGGGAATGTTATCTGGCTCCCGAGGGGCTGGGAGACACAACACTGATAGGGCTGCGGGAGCTGGGGGAGAGGCAGAGGGAATAAAGGGAATTCTGTGCGAGCAGGGGGTGTTTGCTGGGGGGATTTTGGGATTTCTCCCGCCCCGTGGCTGAGGTGGCTCCAACCAGGAGGGAATTGGGAAGCACCTGGAGTCAGGTGCTGCTCCTGTGCTGCCTCTCACCGCCAGAAAACAACTTTAAATTGCGAAATCCCTGCTCGTTCGTGCTGCCTCTGGTAGGGGCCTCTTGCCAAAGCTGGAATCGCAAATTATCCCGAGTGGAAGGGACCCGCAGGGTCTCCCACGGGGAGAGTCACCAGAGGAAAACCACGGACTGAGGAGTTTGGACTGAAGGTTCCAAATATTTCCAGTACGAGCTGATGTCCCGGGAATCCTGGGATGGTTTGGGCTGGGAGGGAACTAAATCCCATCCAGTGCCAGCCCTGCCATGGGCAGGGACACCTCCCACTATCCCAGGCTGCTCCAAACCCCATCCAACCTGTCCTTGGGCACTTCCCGGGATGGGAACACTCCCAGGGATGCTTCCCTGGGTGCCCTGTGCCGGTGACAATCTCAGGGACCCCTGAGAGCTCTCAGATCTCTTTTCCTGGATCCTTTCCCTTGGAAATAACCCCATCCCTACCCTGTGGAATGCCCGGGGTCGCTGGCTCAGGTCTGACCCTGCGGAGGAGGTTGGAGTGTCCCCTCCTTTGTGCCTCGGTACAAAACGACTCCTTCCCCGATAACAAAACATGCACAGTGTGCCCCTCCTGCCTGCCAGGCACCCAGCACTCCTCACAATCCAAGGAAAAGAAGGGAAAACTTGCTGTCTCCAGGGCTTTGGGGGCTGCTCCGGCGCGGGATTGGCTCGCCGGGAGGACGCTCTGCTGCCCGGGGGGAAGCTCTTCCAATCTGCAGGGTTTATCGGGATTTTTATTAATAACAGGAATTAGGGGAATTTTATTAATTTTGTTAATAACAGTTCGGGGTGGAAGGGATGTGTGTGCTCACACCCCGTGGCCCCCGGCGCTTCCTTCCCTCGGTGGGAAATAAAGTTCACCTGGAATTTGTTCCCGGTTTCGGTCGTGCCCCGTGGAGGGTGAGGCAATGTCCTGAGTGGGGCGTGGGACGGGGCAGGAGGAATGAGGACCTTGTGGTCCAGCACGTGACCCGGGCTTGCATCACTGGGGAGAAACTTTATCATCATTTGGGTATTTTCCTTAGATTTTTCTCTTCCATGATGCATAAAATCCATTTAATGAAGGGGAAAATTGAGGATCTAATCCATTAAAAAAACCCCAAATGACAACCTCAAACTTTTAGACATTTCTTTGCGAGCTTAGTCCTTTTTTTTATGTTTTCACTTAGCTTTTTTTTGGTGTGTTTTCACTCAGATTTCAGTCTGAGTGTTGGAGCAGCTGAAATTTTCCGTGTCTTCACCAACTGAGAAACCTTTCTCCATTTTTAGCCCCTCTCTGCTTGGGGAAAACACCCAAACCCTCAAACATGGCTTAATTCCTTCAATTCCTCTGAAGCTTTAAGCAGATTTTGGGGTGTTTTTTTGAGGAGAACTCACGTCATCAACCCACCACCGCCCGGAGACGAACATTCCTGTTGGAGGGATGGATGAAGGGATTGGAAAAGGGAGCAGAATTCCGATCAAAGCCGCAGGAGGCGCTTGCAGAAAGATCTTTGCACAATCGAGGCCCAACGTTTGCTTTTGTGCAACGATTGCAAAACGCTGGGGCAGGAACGGGGTCGGTGCCAGGGGCCATCTGAAATATGGGGAAGTTGTGCTATCCGAGGGCTGAACCTGTCAGATGGGATCAGGATCACTGGGAAAGTGCTCCTGCTGAATTCCGTGAGATTCCCATCCCACCCCGAGGAGCTCGTGCCTTGTTGTTCGATTAATGACAACTCAGATAAAAATAGAACCTAAATCTTCTCATCCCTAATCCAGTACCTCATCCATTGCTCCATGGTCAAGGTATAATCTTGTTTTCCTCCTGTGGGAAGAAAGGGAATTTCTTCTTTCCTCCTGACTTATCACTGGAATTTCGGAGTTTGTGTGGTGGAGGGACCTCCCCATTGCTGGAGAAAGGGGACAAAACGGCACTTAAAAAGTGAATAAATGGCAAAACACAACCACATACCCATAAAAATCCCCAATAAAATACCAATAAAACCAATCTAAGCTCTTATTTATGGTGAAGGGGTCTCAGATCCCTGGTTCTTCATGGAACCTTCTTTGATAGATGTGGGAGTGGGAGGGGAACAACAAAGTTACAAAAAGGAATGAAAGAAGAATAAAAGAAAAAAACAACAAGGAAACCAACCTCCCCTCCTCTCTTCTTTGCCAGATTATTCCCTTAAATCCCTTTGCCTCTTTGATGCTGCCACTGAGCTGGACATAATCCCCTTGGATAATGGATCAGGGCGTTGTCCGGCTCCGTCCCTGCACTGTGGACCATGATCCAAACCCCTGGTGCCTGCCCGGGCACAGGGTTGGTGTTTGCAGCTTCTGGGCAGGTGGAACCTCAGGAAAAGCAAAACAACATCCCTGGAAGTGCCCGAGGCCGGGTTGGATGGGGCTTGGAACACCGTGGGATAGCGGGAGGTGTCCCTGCCTGTGGCAGGGCTGGCACTGGATCGGCTTTAAGGTCCCTCCCAACCCAAACCATTCCAGGATTCCATGAAAATCCTGGTTAAACCCCAGCTGCTGCAGAGAGGAGAGATGTTCTCTGGGTGACGTGTGAGTCCTGGGCATCACAGGCGTGACTTTTATCTTAAAACGTTTAGATCTTGCCGAGATAATACTGAAAACCAGGATTTGTGCTCAGGCTCCTGCAGACAGAGGTGTCTCCACTGGAATGGAGCTCAAACGAGCAGGATCAATACAAGGATGTTGTACAGGGGTGGAGAGAATTGCAATTTGTACTTAATTGCTGTGGGCAGGAAATAATTAAGTTGAAATGTCTGTGCTTGCTTTGCCAGGCTGGTACCGGGGATACACGCTCCGGAATAAATCCAAGAAGGTAGGACCTCGCTTTTTAACCCTGATTTTGATTTCACACCTTGCCAGACGCCCTCTGCTGCTGTAAACTCCTGTATTCCTTTCCCTGACATCCTGCAGGAGTCCTGGCTGCTGTGTCTTTTCCCCAGTGTCAGAAATAAATGCCCTTGGGCTGAATTTTCCGGAGCCATTAGGTGGATATTCCTGCGCTGGAAGCACCAGGAATGCAGCTTGAGCTTCCAGAATGATCCATTCCCATCTCCACACAGGAGTTTGTTGCTTTGTTGTTGTGCTCTTGGACCTGTGCACACCCAGCATTAGTTTACATTTAATGGTGATATCGGAGCTTTGGCTTGACTTGGAAAATATTCCTGAATTTACACGTCTCTGAGTCCCAGCCGAGCTGCTCGAGGTTGGCCTGGAAGCTGCTTGGAAAGGCGGTTTCCCTTAGGAATGCTGGCACCTCACATCCCTCACAGCCTCTGTTTTTCAGGGGTAAAGAGGAATAAAAAGAGAAGAAAAGGATTGCAGCGTTCCTGGAAGGCTTCTCTGTAACAAGGGAAATTTGGGAATTTCAGCTGCTGTTGGTGGGAGCTTTCCTAGAGGGCACAGGGCAGCCTGACAGAGGAGTCCAGGAATATTTCCTGGCGAGAGCCAATGAGTATGGACTGACAATTTTCAGGAATTTGCAGCTTTTCCTGCAGGAAGATGAAGGTCATTAGAGTAAAACAAGGAATCGGCTTCTCCAAGGCACCAACCTCAAATATTCCTCATGGAACCTGCTGCTCCTCACTGGATTTTCCTGGGATACCGGGACATTCCTTACCCCTTTCCCCTGCTTTTTGTTAAATATATTTTTGTCACATCTTATCCCACAGCATGATGGATTCATTTCATTCCTCTCTTTATTTTTAGGGCATTTTCCCAGAAACTTATATCCACTTAAAGGAGGCCATCGTGAAGGACCGGGGGTAGGTCGGCACTTCCTTGGCAGCAAAACCCGGGGAATTTAATTCCGTTTAAAACCAAAAATAACCCATTTAAAGAGTGCTGGCTGTCACGAGCACAGGGTGAGCCTCCTGTGCTGGACTAGAGCTCCATTTTTCAGAGCCCTGACAAGCCAGAGCAGGAGATTATTTCCAGAATTTAGGAAGCTCTGCTGGACGAGTCGGTAGCGGGGTGGGTCGGTCCAGCTCCATTCAGCTCCTCTGGGGGCTCCTGCAAAGCCAGAACAGCCTCCTGCTCGCAGCCAGGGACCCAGCAGGAGCGTGGATTCCTTCCTGCCTTGGAAAACACTGGAGGAAATGACTCCTCGTTCGATTCCTAGAGCTGCTTCCGTGGGCTGCAAAGGGGGAAACTTTATAAAAACCAGCTTTTTTAAATTTATGTTTTGGAGTTATTTTTACCGTTGGAAGTGGTGATTCTTCCGAACGTGATTTCTGTCCTGTTTATCCCGGTTTTGGAATGGATCCGCTGGGAATAACGGGAGTGGGAGCAGCTTGGAGGGTTTTCCATTAACGATGGATGATGGCTGCGGGTGTGTGTGTGTTGGGGAGCAGCTTGAGGGCCTTGACACCCTGTGCAAATCCACCCCTCTGGAATTCCCATTTATACCTTTATCCAAACGGGCTGTTTTCCTGTGAAATTTTAACCCTGAGTGTGAAACCTTTCTGCTTTTTTTCCCACCTTTTTTTTTTTTGTTTCTTTTCCCTGCAGGCAGCACGAGACGGTGATCCCCAGCGAGCTGCCCCTGGGCCAGGAGCTCACGGCCACGCTCCGGGAGTGGGCGGTCATCTGGCACAGGCTCTACGTGGTGAGTTCTGCTCACAGCTCGGTGTCCTCCCCGGGGGGGATGATCCTGGGCTTTCTCTGTGCCATGGAATGGTGAAACGGGGCTGGAGAGGGGCTCAAAGTGGCCCTGGTGTCCCCTAAAGGGGATATGGGGTCACAGGGCTGAAGGGGGGGGAGTGTTACTGGGATGGAGAGGGGCTCAGAGTGTCCCTGGTGTCCCCTGAAGGGGATGTGGGGTCACAGGGCTGAGCAGGGGGAGTGTTCCCTGGGATGGAGAGGGGCTCAGAGTGTCCCTGGTGTGCCCTGAAGGGGATGTGGGGTCACAGGGCTGAGCAGGGGGAGTGTTCCCTGGGATGGAGAGGGGCTCAGAGTGTCCCTGGTGTGCCCTGAAGGGGATGTGGGGTCACAGGGCTGAGCAGGGGGAGTGTTCCCTGGGATGGAGAGGGGCTCAGAGTGTCCCTGGTGTCCCCTGAAGGGGATTTGGGGTCGCAGGGCTGAGGAGGGGGAGTGTTCCCCGTGGGGGACACAGCCCTGGGCAGCAGGGACTGGCACAGGTCACGCTCTCCCTGGGTGGGAGTCACGGCTCACCTGGAAAATCCAGGCTCCTGCTTTGCCTGGGCCGTGTCAGCCCCATCCCAGGGCAGGAAAACTCGGCTGGGCACAAAGCTGGAGAGTTTGAAGGCGGATTTTAGCAGGGGTGAGCTCTGCTGTGCTGGGCCTGTTGTGGGTATTCCATGGGCTGCTTCACCCTCGCCCAGAGTGACCCTGGATGGAACGGGAAAAAGGGGGGAAGAGAGTCAGGGGTGTGTGGTGGGGAAGGTTGGACTCGTCAGGAGTCACATCGTGGATATCCTGAGCTGGAAGGACCCGCAGGGATCATGGATCCAGCTCCTGGTCCAGGACACCCCAGCAATCCCAGCCTGTGCCTCCCTGGGAGTGCTGTCCAAACCCCCCTGGAGCTCTGGCAGCCTCGGGGCCGGGACCATTCCCTGGGGAGTGTTCAGTGCCCCAACACCCTCACCTTTCCCTAAAATCCAACCTGACCCTCCCCTGGCACAGCTCCATCTGTTCCCTGAGTCCTGTCCCAGCTCCCAGAGCAGGAGCTGCCCCACTGAAGGAATTCCTTGGCTGCTTCCACGTCTGGAGCTCTCAGTGGGGTGGGGAAGGAGCTCCCACGTCCTAAACCCGTGGAGCATCCTGACCACAGGAGTCACCTCAGAAGCCAAGGCAGTGCAGGGATTTGGGGCTTTTCCTGCCATAGGTGCTCAGGAAAACTGGAGCTCCCAGTGAGCTGCCTCATTTTAAAGGTGATTAAGGCACATTGAAGAGTCAAACTTGGTTTTTCTTGAGTTCAGCTTGCATAGAATGTGCTCCAATGCCTTTAATTAAGAAGAGGGAGTGAGTTTAAATTAGCTCTAATCACTGAGTGCTCCCAGAGCGAGTTTTCCCTATTGGAAATTTCATCAGGCCCACAAATACGTTTTGTTTGTGTGCCACGAGACCACAAGAATTCGTTCCACCCTTTTGATTTAACGAGAAGCTCTCTGTGATGGAATTACTGTGTGAGAAGAGAGTTTTGTTCCTGGCTTTTTTTTTAAATTTCTGAATAACTTTCATATCCCAGCCTCAGAATCTGGTTGGTTTTTTTTTTTTGTTTAAGAGCAGAAATCTTTCATGTTGCTCTGCTTAACCGATGTGAGTCTTAAAATAGGCTTGGAAAATGTTGTGGTTTAAAATGGATTCGAGTTTGTTTTATTTTTCCCTGCTGGATGTATTAAAAGAAAAAAAAAAAGGAAACTAAAGGAGGAAGGAGGTATTTAAGGAGAAAAAGGAAATACGAGGGGATATTTTTTTTTTGGCAGCATTTATTTCACTTCTTTAATTCCTGCGGGTTTCATTTTGCAGCAGTGGGTTTATCTCCTCTGCAAAATAAATATGAAAATGGGGAACGTTTTTAACTTTGTTTAGTTAATAGGAATTAGCTATGGAGATAACTCGGGTCAGACCGAGGTCTGCTCTGAATCGCCCTGAAAATTCACACAAATTGCCTTCTCTTTGCACCTATTTTTATGTCAGAACGTGCTTTTTTCTTTGTTTATTAAATATGTCTCAAATACCCTCCCTGCAGAACTAAAAACTCAAGCAGCCTCTGTCAGCCCCTTGGTGTTCACCCAAATCAAAGGGGAGATTGTTGTTTATCCCATTAGATTTGGGGGAAATGTGAGTAATTTCTGTAATTCACCTTCTCTGGGGAGACAAGAAGGGGGAAATGATTGAAATGAGTTTTTCTGTGCTGGGTGGGACACTTGGGGTTTGTAGTTGACCATTCCCAGCTCTGTTCCAGCCAGCACCAGCTGGCTTGGGGGGGGGCAGATGTGACCAAAAACCTCCTCACAGGCGTTTTGGGGCTGAATCACCCATCACGGTCCCAAATCTGTGTCACTTCCCTGGGAAATGAGTCAGGATCCTCCCAGGAGCTGCCTCGCTCTGAGGTGGCACAGACAGGGTGAGCTTCCCTTTCTGATGGTTTCAGAGTCTTATCTGACACTTTTAAGAGGTTCTTTACTTATCTGAGCACCCATTGCCACAAATAGGGTGGGTTACCTCATATCCCTGTTTAATTACAGCCCTTGGAGGAGCAGGAATGAGGTGTGTGGATGGGGATGATTTTATTTAGGGTGGAACCAGCAAACGGCATGGGAAGTATTTCCATTAATTAAAGATGATAAGAGCAGGAATGGCAGCAGGGAACTCTTCACCAAGCAGGTTTTGTGATGTCTTATTCAGTGTCCTAAAACACACTTGTGGTCATTGAGCATCATTTCTCTGCCCCCTTTATAAAACCCCTCCTTTAGAGCAGCCTGGAAAGCACCAGGAATTTATTTTTAGCCCATGAGGTTTTTCTGAAATAATGTCCTGGGGAAAGGTGAAGCCCTTAAAGGCACTTAAAAGATCCTAAAGGCCCTTCAGCCTCGGCAGTGCCAAGTGCTGCAGGATTTGCTCCCTGGCTCTAATCTCGTGGCATCCTGAAGTGCCAGGTATTTTTAGTTAAACACAACTTGTGCCTTTCTGTAAGGATATCTCTCCAAAAGCTTGCTGAGCTGAGGTTTCCAGGCTTTCTTTGATGAAAATTGTCCCTTTTTTTTGTTTTTATTTTTTTTTGATTTTTCCTGGCAGAACAACAAGACCACGCAGTTCAGGCACGTGCAGCAGCTCACCTACAGCCTCATCGAGTGGAGATCCCAGATCCTCTCCGGGACCCTGCCCAAGGATGAACTGGCTGAGCTCAAGAAAAAAGTCACTGCCAAGATCGATTATGGCAACAGGTAAGCCCCAAATTCTGCCTGGGGGGCAGGAGAGGCTCCCAAACCCCAGGAGAGGCTCTTATTGCCAAACCAGGCATTGAATTAGGGTTAAATTTTTCCTTGGAAAGGGTCAAATGGCAGCTTTGGGTCCCCATCATCCTGGCCAGGTGGGCATGGAGCAGTTGGGTCTTCCAATGCCACAGATCCCTTGGATTTGGCAGGAATCCTTAACTCTGCACCTGTGTGGCGTTTCCCACGGAGCACAGTTTGTGCCTGGATTTGGATGCTGGTGGGGGGATACTCTGCTTTGTCAGGAACTGAGGGGCAGGATTCCATAGGAGCTGCAGCTCTCCCTGGTTTGCAGACTCCAGAACTCATTTTCCTGCCTGTCAGCCTCGACTCTGGTCCAAGAAGTGAATTGAGGAGGAGCTTATGGCAGAGAATAACAATGAGCTGCAGTCCATCAGCTTGGTGGGCAGACATCCCCCTTTAAATAAAGCCACTTGAGGGAGATGTCATCTCAGAATTAAATTACCTGACTAATTCCTTCTCCTTTTGATGGGAAAACGGGACAGAAGTGTTTTGAGCCAGGAAAACCAGCAGTATTCCGAGGAATGGGGCTGTTGAACGCTGGGAGCCCCTTGCAGCGATTGGATCTTTGCTGCTCACACATGGGGGCTTTTTTTGTGTCTCCTGGGGCTCTCCAGGATCCTGGGACTGGACCTGGTGGTCCGAGATGACAACGGGAACATCCTGGACCCGGATGAGACCAGCACCATCTCCCTCTTCAAGGCCCACGAAACTGCATCCAAAAGGATTGACGAGAGGATCCAGGAGGAGAAGGTACCTCTGCTGGCGCTGGTTTGCCCTCTTTGGTCACCAAAACTTTCTATGTTTTATATATTATTATTAATATATAAAGTTATATATCTTTTATATATATATATATATATGATACATAATATCTTTTTTATATATACATATATAAGATTTACGTCTATATCTAAATATAAATATCTAATATATTATTATTTCTATATTTAATATTTTTACGTTCCTCTTAAATGTGCTCCTTTGGCAGCAGCACTAAATTCTCCCGCGTTTGCTTTTAATGGAAATGTAAAACATAACGGAAACACGGAATTCTTTGCAGTCCCTGCAGCAGAGTTTGGACCTGCGGGGGCAGCCAATATTCAACTCCACCCACACCTACAGCCTCTACGTGAACTTCAAGAACTTTGTCTGCAACATTGGGGAGGACGCGGAGCTCTTGATGAGCCTCTACGACCCCGATCTCTCCAAATTCATCAGGTGGGGGCTTTTTCTTTTTTGGTAGATGCATCCAATAAATGAGTCATTTTGGGGAGAAAAGATTTGGGCAGGATTTGTCCAATATTCCTAAAAGATGGAAATGCTTTTGGGCTTTTGCCAGGAAATGGGGGATGGCGGGTGCTGATTTGTTTAAATTTCTTTTTTTTTTTCCTCCCTTTATTTGCAGTGAAAATTACCTGGTTCGCTGGGGCAGCAATGGGATGCCTAAAGAGATTGAGAAGCTGAATAACCTCCAAGCAGTGTTTACTGTGAGTTCAGAGGATCCCAGAATCCCAGAACGGGTTGGGTTGGGAGGGAACTAAATCCCATCCATTCCCACCCCTGCCATGGGCAGGGACACCTCCCACTATCCCAGGCTGGTCCTTGGGCACTTCCAGGGATGAAGCAGCCACAGCTCCTCAGGGAATCCCATCCCAGCCCCTCCCAGGGGGGAATTTCTCCCCAAATCCCACCTAACCCTGCCGTGGGGCAGCGGGAAGCCATTCCCCGTGCCCTGTCCCTCCATCCCTTCTCCATCTCCCTCGTGGGCTCCCCTCCCACCTGGAACGCCACAGATCTCCCTGCGTACGACCCCACAAAACGCCTCCCCTCCCTCTTCCCCCGCTCAGAAGGGCCACGGGTGGATGTTTCATTTTCAACCTCGTGCAGGATTTGAGCAGCTCTGACCTGATCCGGCCCAAGATGAGCTTGGTGTGCCAGATCGTGCGCGTGGGCCACATGGAGCTGAAGGACGGCAAGAAGCACACGTGCGGCCTCCGGCGCCCCTTCGGCGTGGCAGGTACGGATTCCACCCTTGGAGGAGCCCGGGGAATCCATGGAGGGGCTGGTGGAGCGGGCTGGGAGCTGGGAAATGCGTGCTGGAGCTGCCAGGGGCAGCATCTCCGCTCCGGAGCTGGAGGGAGGGACCTTTAATGGGGTTGTAGGTGGAGGTTAAAGCCTGTCCCTGCTCTCTCCGGTCACCCCCTGCAGAGATAAAGGCTTATCAGGCCTTTATCACGGTGGGATTTGCTCCCCAGGACTCGTGGGGATAAATGGTGGAGGTTTTAAAGGAGCCTCGGTGAAGCAGACACCCAATTCCTCTTTGATTCCTGGGATTTCTCGGGGAGGGATTTGCTGGAGATCTGCGGTGGAAAGCAGTTTCCAAAGAAGCAGCGTTTGAATAAAAGTGTCATTTTTAGGCCTGGAAGTGGCTGAGTCCCACCTGGTTTTTGTCAGAGAGTGTATTTTATCAAAGTAATTTCAGTATATTCAGTGTATTCAGCATATTCACACTCACTGCTGTGGGCTGACCTGCACGTCAATGAAAACATTATTTTTAAAAAGGCAAAATGAGAGTGATTCCCTCTCTTGCTGTCACAGAATCCCAGAACGGTTTATGTTGGAAAGGACCTCAAACCCCATCCAGTTCCCCCCGTGCCACGGGCAGGGACACCTCCCACTATCCCAGGCTGCTCAGAGCCCTTGTCCTGGGTGATGCTGGCCCAAAATAAACCCTTTTTGTGTCCATTCTGCTGGGAAAAGCTCTCTGTGGGTGACGCTCTGGTGTCCTTGCAGTGATGGACATCACTGACATCATCCACGGCAGGGTGGACGACGAGGAGAAGCAGCATTTTATCCCCTTCCAGCAGTGAGTACCGGGGCTCTCCCTGATCCTGATTGTCCTTTGGGGGAGGATTGATCCGTCTGGGAGCCTGGCAGAGTCCCAGGGGCTCTGCAAAGGGATGAGCTGACAGCAGCAGGCGGCTCTGTAGGGAGGGGTTTCTGCTCCCCTTGGAGCAGGAGGCTCCAGGACAGGCTCGGTTGCTTGGGCACTTCTGGAATTTCTGGGGTGAGAAAGGGGAGCACAGAGCAAAACAATGGTGGGGGGCCTGGGGGATGGGACTTCCAAAATTATTGGGGGGTGGAAAAGCAGGATTTTCAGAGAGACCTGAGCACAGAGACAAAGCTTTTTGTGGGGCCCTCTGTGCTGCCTCTGCCCTTCCCACGTTTCCCTGTCGGGGTGAGCCAACAGGGAAGGGATTTCTCCCTCTTCCTGGGACAGAAATTCAGGCCCCAGTGAGTTCTGCATTGAGAGTCAGACTTGTGTGTCCTGCCTGCTGTGCCTGCTCGCTTTTCCTGGCACGCTGGAGCAGCTGAAGTGGAGCTTGTCTGGGTAGACCCAGCCGTGTTGTTACAGCCCTAAACACAGCAAAGCCTTTTCTGCGGCCCTTTGTTATCACAAGGTATTTTCAGGGCAGATGGGGTGAGGTTTTGGGTTTGTTCCCCTGCCCTTTCAGGGCCTGGAAGGATGGCTTCTCATTTGCAGAACGATGTTAGTCTGCTGCTTCATTTTTGTGGGTGTGTTTGGTTATTTTTCATTTGTTTAGGGGGTTTTGTTTTGTTTGTTTTTTAATTGTTTTCATTTGGGTTTTTTGCTTGGGTTTTTTTTTGCTTGTTTGTTTGTTTGGGTATTTTTGTCGTTTTGTTTTGTTGTTTTGGGGGTTTTTCCCCATTTTTCTTCTGCTCTAATGAGGCTGAGTGTAGATCCCCATCTGTACACCTTGACCAGGATGGGAGGCCTGGTTTCTACCTCATTATTGATGCTGTGGGCACAGGAGTGAAGTCAGGGTCAAGATCCAAACCTCAACAGGCTTGTTTGTGACCAGGGATGGCTTCATCACTTAGATGATCTCACAGCAGTCATTAATTATATTAATTTATATTAATTTACCACCAGTTAATCTATGAGGGGACAGCTTTGAGGCAAACCTGAAGTCAGGGCTTAAATCCTCAGGTCAGTGTTACTTATTTTAGGCCTGAGGCATAAACCGAGGTGCACTTCCCAGTTTGGAGGTTTAAATGGATTTCCATTGGGTTTGTGCAGGCGAAGGAAGAAAAATCCACGTGGAATCCTTTAAAAAACCCCACATTTATTCGGGAAACAGCCAGCTCTTGGCCAACCCTCTCCTTCAAAGCGGTTGATGTGAGTTTATCCTGCTTCCTGATCTCGTTTTTTGTGGTTGCCCCGCCCAGGATTGCCATGGAGACCTACATCAGGCAGCGCCAGCTCATCATGTCCCCCCTGATCGCCTCGCACGGCATCGGCGAGAACGAGCCCCTCACCTCCGTCTTCAACAAGGTCATCGCCGCCAAGGAGGTCAACCACAAGGGCCAAGGTGCGGCCCTAGGGGGGGAACCGGGCTGGGGAAGGGCTGCCCTGCTCCCCAGGGGGATAAACTCCTGGTGGAAGTCCCAGAGATCGAGGCTGAGCGGAGTGGGATCCCTTCCCCGAGCCCAACGCGTGGTCTTTGTCGCGGTTGTCCCTTTGTCGCGGTCGTCCCTTTGTCGCGGTCGTCCCTTTGTCACCCCGTCACACCTGGAGCTAAAAACCACATAAAACCAGGTAAAACTTGCACGAAAAGAGCTCCTCCAGCTCCTGACTGGCTTGCTAGTAATGTTTTTAAGGTCAATATTTTTTAATATCTCTAAGGTGAAACTGTTTCATGGGCGTGAAGTATTTGTAAGTGGACACTGCGTGTTCCAAATGGGGTTAAACCGAGTTATTCCGGATTTTTCTGGACTTCCTTGGCTCAAAGACACTTGAGATGCACCTCAGGAAGGTTGTGTTTTACTCCAAAGAACCTTCTTGCCCAGTAAAGTCTTACTCAGCATGAGGGAGGTGGAGAACTGAGCATGAGAGAACCAGCTTGGGACATGGGGATCACACAAACACAGTTTTTTGAGCATTTAGGCTCTAAATTTCGTGTGTTTGTAACTTTTTTTTTCAGTAAACAGATGTTGTCTCCCTTTTCCCAGGTCTCTGGGTCTCCCTGAAGCTGCTGCCTGGGGATCTGGCTCAGGTTCAGAAGGATTTCTCCCACCTCGTGGACAGATCCACCGCCGTGGCTCGAAAAATGGGATTCCCCGAGATCATCCTTCCTGGTAGGTCCCGTGTGCCTCTGCTTCCGTGGAGTGAAAGAGCCACTTGAAATCCTAGAATTCCTGTTGCAAGATTTATTTTTTAAAAAAAAGATTCATTTTGACCTGAAAACTTTTTATTTTTCTTCACATTTCCAGCTGATTTTTAAATTTTTTTTGTCACAAGAACGTGAGTTTCCTTTCTTATTGCAAAACGACGTTTGTGGACTTTTTGGAAGAAAAAGTCTCTTAAGTCAGAGGGATTTTTGTTGCACATGGGTTTGACCCTGCTGTACCTAATCCTTTCAGGGTGGATTTAGCCCTATAGAGCTCATTACATTTAAAAGAAATACGGAAGGACAGAGGTTTATAAAAAGGAAAATGGCTCATTTTGAAAGATTCTGTGTGATTTGTGACGGAGACGAAATGGTAATGTTGGATGTCGTTAATTAAAGGCTGAGAAGAAAATGAGGATAACGTGGTAGCCGAGGATGTTGAACGTAAAACTGAGCCTGAGACAAGCTCATTTATCCCTGGGAATTGCAGGTGACGTCCGGAACGACATCTACGTCACCCTGATCCAGGGGGAGTTCGACAAGGGCAAGAAGAAAACCCCCAAGAACGTCGAGGTCACCATGTCCGTGCACGACGAGGATGGCAACCTGCAGGAGGTAGGACGGGCCCTGACAGCCCCTGGGGGGTTGATCACCCAAAGCTTTCCTTGGTCAGCTGTTTTTCCTTGGTTTTTTGATCCAAAGAAAGCCATCCATCCCGGGGCTGGCTACGAGGGAGTCTCGGAGTACAAGTCTGTGGTTTATTACCAGGTCAAGCAGCCCTGCTGGTACGAGACCGTCAAGGTACGGGGCTGTCCTTTACCCCCCTCCTCTGGAGAAACCAGAGGTTTAAAACCAGCTCCAGGATGTGCTGGGGAGTGCTGGGCAGGGGGAAAGGAGCTGTGGTTTTGTGGTGTTCCCACGTGCAGGTGGCCATTGCCATAGAAGAAGTGAGTCGCTGCCATCTGAGGTTCACGTTCCGCCACCGCTCCTCCCAGGAATGTGAGTACCAGCAAGGGGCATCTGCAGGGTTGCTCTGCTCTCCCCACTCCCACTGAGTGTGGAACTGGCATTCCTGCTTATTCCCAGCGTTGTGGATTTTTTATTCCCGGTTTTGTGGCAAGCGAAAAAAAAATATTCAAATTTCTTGCAGCTGGTTTTGTTCTAAACGTGAAATTCGATAAGGAGCAATGTTTTAACCCCCTAAAAGATAATTATCAGTGCTTGTTATTGCTTTGGCTTCTCAGTGTATGGTGTTGTTTTTAATTTATTTCACAAAATTCAGCGCAAGGCCTGGTGGGCTCTTAATCATCTGCCCATAGGAGGATTTCTAATTAGGTTAACGAAAGGTTAATGAGAAAGTTCGAGCCAGGAGTTCCATCAGGCAACTTCAGAGCCCTGAAACGAGATCAATAATGGGAGGCTCAGGCCTTGAAAGGCTCCCAGAGAAATTCTCTGAAGCACCTGGTTGTGGAGGAGGTGACACAATTCCACACCCACGGAACTCTCCAAAACCCCAGCCGAAAATATCCATGGAATTCTGTATCAGAGGATCGTTGAATTGTTAAGGTTGGAAAAGGCCTCGAAGATCGAGGAGTCCAACCATTAATCTGCCCATTTATCAGCACAAAAACCTCTGAAATTGGGTGTGAGGGATGCTCCAGAGAGGGTGTGTTTGTGTAGCTGCAGTTTCCTGCTGAGCACCTTGAGACACTTCAATAAAGAAGCTGCTGACGTGCTTAGAGAGCTGCATTATGGATGGTGTGGCCACAAATAAGACAATTCCTGATGGAGATTTCTCCTGTTCGCAGCCAGGGACAGGTCTGAGAGAGCTTTTGGCATGGGCTTTGTGAAGCTGATGAATGCAGACGGCACAACGCTGCAGGATGGCAAACACAATCTGATCGTTTACAAGGTAACTTGTGTTCGACTCAGCAAAACTCTCTCCTGGCTCCTTTTCCAAGCAGCAGGGAGCTACAAAATCCATGTGTGTGTGTGTGGGGAACCTTCCTGAACTCCGTGGAGTTGGAAATAGCCGAGTCCATTTGCAGGGTGGGCAACTTATTCCCTGAAATTAGAACCCCCAAACAGTGAGAGAGATGAAAAAGTGTTTAAACCCCATCCTGGGGCATGACCCTTTCTCTCTGCTGCCTCCGACCAACAGGGGGACAACAAGAAGATGGAAGATGCCAAGAGCTATTTGACTCTTCCTTGCACCAAGACGGAGATGGAGGAGAAGGAGGCTCCCTCGGGGAAAAACCTGCACGCCCTGGCCAACTTCACCCCCAGCAAGGACAGCACCAAGGACAGCTTCCAGATTGCCACCGTCATCTGCTCCACCAAGCTCACCCAGAACGGTATGGCTGGTGCTGAAATAAAGAGTATTTTTCTAAATGCAGGTTTTTACGTGTGGGCAGAGAGCTTCAGCTTTAATTTTGCTGTCGGTGCCGGGGGCTGCTCTGTCCCCTCAAGCTGCCAGAACAAGCTCCCAGCATGGTTGTGCAGCCCCTAGAAACCACCTCACAGGAATATTGGATCCAAAGTGCCGATCCTAAACCCAACAAGTGCGTTGGAAATGGCACCTGTCAGTGACAGTGTCTGTGTTTCCTCAGAATTATGAATATTTAAGGTTAATTACCCTATTTCCTCTGCCTGTTGGGAGAGCAGCAATTAGAGCTGAGCTCTCCAGGATGCTGTTGTGCATCCCAAAGGGGTCAAAATAAGGAGTGATGTCCATAAGGAGTGAGCACAGCGTGTGCTGGGAAAGGATGGGAGATTCCCAGCGGCTCTGGAAGGCTCCTGGGCTAAGCCATGCACTCTTCATAAAATTCCTGGCTGGAGATGCCTGCCCTTGAGTGCATCAGGAACCTGCAAAATTATCTCCAGCGTGTTCTCAGACGGCAGCCAGGTTTATTTATAGCAGAGCTGCTCTCTCTTGCCAAGACAAAAGAACCACCTCAAGGTAACGTTCTGCTCCTCAGGGTGACTTTTCCTCGTGCACTGACTAAAAATATCCCCCAGGCTGGCTCTGGGTCGTTGTGCAGCCCTGGAGTCAGCAGCTCTCGGTGCTGATGCTGCTCTTGTGTCCTAGTTGACCTGCTGGGTTTGCTGAACTGGCGCTCCAACGCCCACAACATCGCCCACAACCTCAGGAAGCTCATGGAGGTGGAAGGAGGGGAAATCGTGAAGGTATTCGCGGGGATCTGGGTCTCCTTGGTGCACAGACTCTCGTGGGTTGGACCCAAAGGGGGTGTGTGTAGGGTGGGAGAGCAGTCCCGGGTGCTGAGAGGCAGGAGAGTCATCAAATCATGGAATGGGTTGGGTTGGAAGGACCCTAAAATCAGCTTTTTGCACCCCCTGCCGTGGGCAGGGACACCTTCCGCTATCCCAGGTTGCTCCAGCCTGGCTTTGGACGCTTCCAGGGCTGGGGCAGCCACAGCTCCTCTGGAAACCTGTGCTCCACCTCTTGTTGGTGGAATTCATCAGGGTTACAGAGGTTAAATGTTACAGGCATCAGGGAGATAATGCTGACTTTATCTTCCCCTCTATCCTTATGAAATAACAGCTGCATCCAAAGCCTGACTTTTAATTTTCAGCTCCTTTGGGAACGAGTAGAACTTGGTGTGAATGTGTGAGCAGAGACAGCCCAAAGAGCTCACGGAGTACCGTGGGGAATGGACCTGAAATGAGGGCAATTCCCACGGAAAGTGGTCTGTTGAAGGATTTAGGGCGAGGTCTTCCTCCCAAGAGGGGTTCCAGGAGTGAACCTGCTGGGATTGTGCAGGGTCCTGGCTTTACTGAGCCGCTGGAGCACTGCAGTTCGTGCTGTGTCCTGCCTGGGGACACAGGGGATGTGGCTGCTTGGAAAATTCAGGATTTTTAGGCCATAGAACAGCAAAGTGGGGCCGTTCAGAGCTGGCAAGGAAAGATCTCCCTTGCCTTGGAGATGATGATGACAATCCCGTGCATGAACACAGGGCTAAGATCCCTTTTTAGACTTTTTTTCATGGGCAGCTTTTACCCATGAAAGCTTTTAGCCTTTCCCCACCCTTTGAATGTTCTTTTCCCCCTCCAGTTCTTGCCAGACACCCTCGATGCGCTCTTCAACATCATGATGGAAATGTCAGAAAATGAAACCTACGATTTCCTGGTCTTTGATGCCCTGGTGAGTGGATCCTCTGTGGGTTCAGAGTTTGTTTTCCACATTTCCAGCCCGTTCCTGGCGATTCCTTCAGCTGAGCAATCGGTGTTTTGCTCTAGAAATAAATGATATTTAAACACTTCCTTAGGCATTTTCAGGAGCTGGGACTGAAATGCACATCAGGTTTTTTAGTAACCACGGTAAAACAACACTAAATATCGCACACAGTAAATATTTAGTGACTATTAAACCATGAATAACACCCTCTGTGGCATAAATGCTGTTGGTAAAACAGGGAAAAACTCTAACCCAGCAAAACAAATGGAATTAGAGACTGTTAAATCCAAGTTAGGCTGTGCAGCTCCGAACATCCCTTTCCTTTTGGATTTTTGGCAGGTGTTTATCATTTCTCTGATTGGAGACATCAAGTTCCAGCATTTCAACACCGTGCTGGAGGCTTACATTTACAAACACTTCAGTGCAACCCTGGCCTACGTGTGAGTGTTCCTCATCCCTGGGGGCCGTGGGGATGGGATCAGCTCCCGGTGATGGATTTGAGGTGGTCATTTGGGATGATGTTCACGTGATAAAAGAGACCAGAGGGTTCCACCCCTTCTCTGCTTTCAGGGGAGAGAGAATCCCTCTAATTGTTCTTTTTGCCCTCTAAAAATTTTCTGCTGTGAGGGGTGGGGTTTTTTTTTTGTAAAAACGGACAGAAAAGACACTTCTGTCATGGATCTTGGCTCTCCAGCTCCTGAAGCCAAAGGTCGTCACCCTCGTGGTAAAAGGCAACTAAAAAGTTAAAACTGAGGCCAATAGAGGGGGCAAAACCAGGAACCAAACTGCTTTTCCTCCCTAAAAATCTCTCCTTATTTTTTACTGATCCCCGAGAATTCCCGGCTGGCACCCTCAAGGTAATTCACAAATTTGAAGTCCCCACCTCCTGGAATGCTTTCTGCCCTGCCCCACCATCACTGCTTCCATGTGATTTCCTTTTCTCCTCCTGCTCCACGCATGGGAGCGCTCACAGGGGAGGAGGTGTCAGTCACTTCCCCTAGGAATGGGTTTTCCAGCTTCCTGGACAGCTCATTTTAGGGGTGAAGCAGATGAAGAAGGTGGAAGTTGTAGACTTTCAGGCAAGGATTTCAGAGGAAATGGGCTGTGAGGAGGAGCCTGTGTCTGTTGGGAGTTCGAGTGTGCAGTTCCTCTCTGGGATGGGGAAGTTGGACTCGCACGGGAACTGAACTGCTCCTCAGTGAGTTCCCCTTTCTGTTTGATTTCCAAAGGAAGCTCACCAAAGTCCTGAACTGCTACGTGGGGAATGCTGAGGACTCCAGCAAGACAGAGCTGCTCTTTGCAGCCCTGAAAGCCCTGAAATACCTGTTCAGGTTCATCGTCCAGTCCCGGGTGTTGTACCTGAGGTGGGTCCGGCCCTTCCCTCCCTGTGCCTCCTCTGGGGCACCCACTGGGGTTTCTTCCACTCAGCGCCACTGGAGGGGATATTCTTCACCAGATCCCCTGTTGTGGATTTATTAAGAGCATCTCTCTGCCTTTTGGGACGGCTGGAACAAAGAAGTTGAGCAAAAATTAAAATATCAAGTCAAAAGGGGGAGAATCCTTTTTAGTCACCTCGAGCATGCGATGAGCAGCACGTGGTGGAGCTGAGGAGGAACCCAATGGTTGTTTTTATAAAGTAAAACATGGAATTTCCTCCTCATTTTAAGAAATTTTAAGAAACAAATGCACATATGCTTAAATTCGTAGGTGAGGTGGGGATGACACGTTCTCCACTTGGGGCAAAGTCAGTGACAGTGGTTTTATTGGAGCTTCCAAACATCTTTCCAGAGATTTACACTGAGGGTTTGAAACCCTTTTATTCATGTCCATTCTGGCTTTTTTTTTTTGTTTAATACACAATGAGCACCTCAATTCTTGGAACCCAAGCAGAACTTCCTGCAGTGGCAGCTTAAAAAGTGCAGCTTTTCCCTTATAACAGATTCCAGCAGGAAATTGCTGCAAAATCCCCATTGCCATTTTTACCCCATATCTTTGTAGGGGATTGCATTAAGATGTTCCACAGGATAAAATCCTGTGTGAGCTGCTGGATCCCAGCCTGGCTTTCTGTGTGTAACTGGCCCTGGTCTGTTCTTTGCAGTGTTTATGGGAAAAGTGAGGATGGGAACGAATTTAACGACGCAATTCGCAAGCTCTTCCTCTCCTTCAACGTCCTCATGGACCGGCCCTTGGAGGAGGCTGTCAAGATCAAGGTGAGCTCAATCTGCAGGGAGAGGTGAATATCTTTAATTAGATCAATTGGAGCAGTTGGGAAGGGGCTGGGCTGGGAAAGGGAATGAGCTTTGAGGATGCGATCCCCCTTCGGGTGGGTCACGCCTTGGGGTTTCTGTTTAATGAGCTGTTTGGGGCGGGAAAAGGATATTTAACAACCAAAGTTTATCAAATAAAAGAGCTGAGGCTTTGGAGCTCCTTGCCCTGAAGGGGTCACCTGCCCCAGGGTGGATTTTCCACCAAGGACAATGGAGATAAAAAGATTCAACTACTGCAAAAATCAGGTGACGCTGGGGATTAAAGTCAGTTAATTAAAGTAAATTAATTAAACCACGTGGCTTAAATGTATCTTGGACTCTGGGCTTGGTTCAGAAGGTTCTCAGGTGAAGGAGCTGCTGTCGATGTTCTGAGGAGGAGCAGGGCACTGGGGCTGCTGAAGGCAGTGAGGCCTGGGCATTCCTTGCCTTAATTCCCTTCTTCCAGCCCATGTGCCTCTCCCAGCTTGAGGGAAAGAGGGAAACTGGACTTTTAACGAGCTCTGGGGTGGTTTAAAGCCTGACTGTGGCTCTCAGGCAGCCAGAGGTCACACAGGGACCTGGAGTTGCTGTTGCACGGGGCTGTGGCTGCTGCGCTTACAAAGCCGTGGCGCTCCCTGGATAAATTAAATTATCCCTGGATAAATTATCCCTGGATGTGCCAAACTGTGCAGGACAGGGTCAGTTTAACCACCCAGTGCTTCTCATGCCAGGCTGGGAGTTTCTTCATCCCTGGAGCTGCAGGTTGCCTGCAGAAATGAGAGAATTGCCCATGAATCCCTTCTTCTCCAGCATTCCCACTCCGCACTGCGGGCGTGGGGTGGCTGGAAGCTCTTTGGATCCATAAATTCGACCTTAAGCCACTTCCCTACAGCTGTCCCCATATTTGCTCTTATCCAAAACTGGATTTGCCACGTGTGTTTCATGTCCTTGGGTTTTTTTTTCTTCTTGCAGGGTGCAGCTTTGAAGTATTTGCCAAGCATCATAAATGATGTCAAACTGGTGTTCGACCCCGTTGAGCTCAGGTAACTCTTTGGGGTTTGTTTGTCCTCTGAACCCAGCTCGTGGGGTGGGAAGAATTTTGGAAACTTTGCTGGAAACAGCCGGGTTTTGAGCTGGTGGTGCAGATACTGGGCTTTAAAGGGAATTGGGGAAGTCCAAAGGATTCTGTGCATCCCAGTTTTTCATTCTGGAAGTGCCCAAGGCCAGGCTGGATGGGGCTTGGAGCAACGTGGGATAGTGGAAGGTGTCCCTGCCCGTGGCAGGGGGTGGAACAAGATGATTTTAAGGTTCCTTCCCACCCAAACCATTCCAGGATTCCCTGATTCTTACAGGCACCTGGAGATTTTCCCTAAAACCAAGATTTGAGGGCAGTGATTTGCTGAAATCCTGTGCAATTTTCCCCCAATTCCCGGTGAATGCTCCTGAAAGGTGTGGCAAAGGCAGAGCCGTGGCTGGGAAAACAAAAGCCGTGTTTATCCAGGAAATTCTCAGCCCCGTGGGTTCCTGGTGCTCAGAGCTTTGCCCGGAGCTGCCCAGCCCTGTCTCCTCGTCCTGACACAAATGATTTGCTGGGAAAGAGCAGACAGACAGCAAATGTCCCTGGAATTCGATTTGAGGGAATCTCGGGTTGGGATGAGTCACCTCTCCCGATGGAAGGGGCATCTGGAGGGATGTGCTTGGGCTGCTGGGCATGGTCCAGGTTTCAGCAGTGGCTGCTGAGTCGTCCAGAGTGAGCTTTTCCAGCATCCTGCTTTCCCTTTGTATGGAAGCTGCCGTGGGTGTCCTGTGCTGGCGCTGCAGGGCACAGAGCCCTGCCTGGGTACGGGGGATTGGGATGGATCCGGGGTGTCCTGGAATAAAAGCTTCACTTGAAGAGGTCCAAGCCTGCAGTTTGTGGACACTGCTCAGCTTTACCTCAAGTCCTGTACTAAGGTTCTTGAAAATAAGTCAAGGATCTGTAGGAATTTGCCTCTTGGATGGAATTCCCTGAGAAGCTGTGGCTGCCCCATCCCTGGAAGTGCCCAAGGCCAGATTGGAGCAACCTGGGATAGTGGAAGGTGTCCCTGCCCATGGCAGGGGGTGGAAATGGTGATCTTCAAGTCCCTTCCAACCCAAACTATTCTGGGATTCTGTGATTCCCTGGCTTGTCCGGGTGCAGGACGGTGTCCGTGTGGGATGGGGTGATGCTGGGTGGGAATGCTGACCCTCTGCTCCCTCTGGTTTTCCCCCCAGTGTCCTGTTCAGCAAGTTCATCCAGAGCATTCCCGACAACCAGCTGGTCCGGCAGAAGCTGAACTGCCTGACCAAGATCGTGGAGAGTGACCTCTTCAAGCAGGCTGGTGAGTGGCCCTTGGAGGTCTCTGGGTTCTGGAAAGGGCCACAGACCCCTAAAAACCATCTCCCCCTGTCAGTCATCAGTGGTAATCCACCCTCAAATCCACCCCTAGGAACTTTCCTTGCCGTGGAAGCACTGAAAGGGTTTTTTGCCGTTCAGTCTTTATGCAACGCCCAAATGTGGGTCCTGATCCGGGGCAGGGTTAGGTGGGATATTGGGAAGGAATTCCTCCCTGTGAGGGTGGGGAGGGGCTGGGATGGAATTCCCAGAGAACCTGTGGCTGCCCCATCCCTGGAAGCATCCAAAGCCAGGCTGGAGTACCCTGGGATAGCGGAAGGTGTCCCTGCCCATGGCAGGGGTGGGATGAGATGATCCTTACGGTCCCTCCCAACCCATCCTGGGACTCCACGATTCCCATTCCAGATTATTTATGACTCTCCAGTCTGTCTGTTGTAACTCCCGTGGCTTTGAGCAAGGTGTGGCGTCCCGGATGAACTCAGGAGCCGGACACCTCCATGCCCACGCCGGGGGGTGCTGAGGCTCTGCTCTGTCCCCTGTGTCACCTTGCAGAGTGCAGAGATGCCCTCTTGCCCCTGCTCATCGACCAGCTGAGCGGGCAGCTCGATGACAACTCCAGCAAGCCCGACCACGAGGCCAGCTCCCAGCTCCTCAGCAGCGTCCTGGAAGTCCTGGACCGCAAAGATGTGGTGAGCACGAGCCCTCGGGGCTTCTTTGGGGAAGTTAGAGTCGGGAAACATCCTCAATTTTTGCTTTAATGCACTGGGAAGTTGTGGCGTTCACAGAAACTGCGATGCAAAGAAGCGTGGTTCTTTGTAGTGGCTCTGGTTAAAAAGGAGCCAGGAAAGGCTGAATTGGTTGTTGTCACTACTTGGAAGTGTTTACTTCCCTTTTCGGGGACCAAAATGCCATCCCAGCTGCTTTGGTGGCATGTTGAATAATTTGGAGCAAGTGATAGAAGTATTATACCATGGGAAGTGTTATAAAAGTGTTTTATTACCTAAAAACGAGGAGGTTTTCTCTGTTGTGGAGGAGGGACGACAATCACTGTTCAGGCAGAAAAACACACTTCCCACTCTGGCCATGGGAATTGATCCTGAGCCGCTGTGAACAGACTGTTGGAGCTGTTCAGAGCAAACAAATCAAATCCCCGGGGTGAGCCAGTGAGGCTGGGACAGCTCCGTTAAGGAATTCCGCACCAAGTGAATCCCGGAGCGTTGGGATCGATCGCTCGCGCGTTCGAACCCCCGAATGCCAACTGCCCCCAGCCAGGGCAGGGCTCCCGGCCGGGGGGTGCCCCTGGAGCGCTGTGGGGGGCAGGATGCTCTCCAATTGCCCCTGTTGGATGTCCCCAGGGCCCCACTGCTCTGCACATCCAGCTGATCATGGAGCGGCTGCTGCGCAGGATCAACCGCACGGTGATCGGGATGAGCCACCAGTCCCCGCACATCGTGAGAGCCCTTCCTTCCCCTCCATCCCTCCTTCCCTCCCCCGCCCCCCTGGGACAGTGGGATTCCTTCCCCCGGGAGGGCTCGGCGGGCAGCAGTGGTCGGTGAACTCACTCTGCCTCCCCCGCAGGGCTTCCGTGGCTCCCGGTGGTTTCCCCGGGGCAGGGATTGGGATGGAAGTTGTCCCGCTCCGGCTGCAGCTGGAGCAGAGTCCCTGGGGGGTGATCCCGAGGTCCTTTGGGCCCCTGTGCTCGGAGGATTTGGGGTCGGGGCGGTTCCTAATGTGGGATCTGTGCCGTGTTTGTCACCTGGGCTGAGCAGGGTTGAATCTGAAGGACGGGGCATCTCCAAGGGGCATTCCTGGCTCTCGTGTGGCAGCTCGGGGCATGTGAGCAGCTGCTGGGGTTTGATTTTTCCTTGTATTTCGTGTACAGAAAGATGGGACAATCAGGAGCTGGGAATTTGTCTTATTTTTGATAACTCTGTGGTCACATTAATGTGCTGTCCAGGAGAGTTGCAGCTGGCCATGCTAAATCTGAAAATCAGGGATTCAGCTTGGAAAGGACCTTTAAGATAGGAAGTGGTTCCTACATATATATAAATATATATTCAAATATATGTCTAAATATATATAGATAAATATATAAATATATATAAACAAATATATCTATAAAAAATAAATATATACATACATATATATATATATATATAAAGAAGAAAAATTCTGTGCTTGGAGGATGTTTCTCTTGTGATCCCTGGGGAGAAAGGAAGCAATACCCAGACTCAAGCCTGAATTTTAGGAATTCTCAACTGGTTTAAAGGACCAAACAGTCACAGATCGATGTCAGGACATGGATAAGGAGAATTATGATCAGTGACATTTGATTAGGTCACGCTGACGTGCCACACTCAGAGCGTTTAATCCAGGAAAATAACGCAATATTTTGGTTTTTTCCCCATTGCAGGGTATTTTCGTGGCCTGCATGACGGCCATCCTGAGGCAGATGGATGATTTCCATTACAGCCATTACATCAACACTTTCAAAACCAGGCAGGACATCATTGTAAGTCAGCCTGGCTGGGGAGTGACCTCAGCCCAGCAAGCAGCATCACTCTCTGCTCTCCAAGGTCATTTCTGTGCTGAGTTGGGGGGATGAAACCATGAACTGGGACTCAATCCCTGGGAATTTATCCCTGTCACCCTTGCTGGGCGTCAGGGGGTGTTGCTGACTCAGCAGAGCCCAAGAGCAGCGTTTGTGGTGTGGAGGAAAAACATTTTTAATGGGTAAAAAAAAATGTCAGATTTCAGTCAGGAACCAGAAGAGGGAATGGAGATGGAAGGGAAAAGCATCTCCCCCTCCCTGGCTCTCACTTTGTGCTCCTGTTCTCTTCATTTAATTCCTTCCCCTCCTCTAAACTTTAATTAAACGCTTGAATCTTGCTTTAGGGACAGCAATGCAAAAACAGTTCCCAGAATGTTAAAAACCCACGTCCCCAAAAACCCTGGCTGTGAAACCAGGTGAAACATGCCATTTGTGGGGTGTTTTTTTCTGCTTAAAATCAGATTTTTCCCCCCAAACTCCCCCAAAACGCCCCAAACCAGCATTTTATCAGCTCTCTGGTGCACGACACGAGAACTGTTGGAGCTTTTTTAATCCCTTTACTCCTTGTTCTGCACTTGGGGAGTGGCTGCTATTGGGAGTTGTGTCCTTCCTGGACCAAACCCCACCAGAAGGTTTGTAATTTATTTTGGGAAGCCAAGGGGATCCCTTTTTTCCCCTGGAATTACAGGATTTCACAGAAAATTCCTTGCAAAAAAAACCAGCTTTTGAGCCAAGGTGGAGCAACACAGCCACCTACAGGTCACACTTCCAACGTGGCTTCAGGGCTGGTTTTGTCTTGCCCGAGTGATTTGATGGGAAGAAAGGAAGGGGAAAAAAGCCCAAATCAGGCAGGTTCAGGAATTCTGGAAGTGTTCATCCAGTGGGAGGGTTTTCAGCAGCGTTTTTTGGGAGCACTGGCTGAGGAAGGAGGTGCTGGGAAGGCAAATCCGAGGGATTTTGGGCAAACTGCAGCAAATTTTCTGTTGACTGGGGCTCAGCTCAGGATTTTTTGTGTTTCCTGAAGAGCAGCTGAGTGGGGAGGAGGTGACTGTAATTTAAATTCAGGGTTAAAAAGCTCACCCTGCTGGAAATGTCCTGTTTTACCCCAGATTTCTGCACCTCCTGGCTCAAACAGGAGAATATTCCCTTGGTATTTCCGTGTGGCCCCACAAAGCTCCTCTTTGGAGCCACATCAAGAGGGTGAATTATGTGATTATTCAAACTACCTGCTTGTCATTTAGAACCACAACCCCCTGCCGTGGATTTAAGCAGAAACTGATGGAAAATGACAATTTCTAAACCAATTTTTACACGTCCTTAAACCTACAGAAGCAAACCCGCCTTCGTGGTGGCGTGGTAGTCGTTGATACCACCAGAATATTCTGTTTTACTGCAATAACTGCTTTTATTTTCGTTGTTTATTGTTGGGGTTTATCCGTGCTGGTATTTTCAGCCCTGGCTGTGCATCGTTCACTGGTTGGTTTAGCACTTTTAGGAGTTAATTTATAACTTCAAGGTGCCCTCTGTCGAGTCCAGCCCTCTCCATCGAGCTCTGATTTAATAAAGCCAGAAGGATTTTCACTGAGGCAGCACCCAGGGCCCGTTTCTCCATCAATATCTTGCCAATTTTTCAGCCCAAACCGTGCAGCTCAACAGATTTTTTTTTGCTGGTGCTCATTGCAAGGGGCTGGTTCCTCCCGTGACCTTCTCTGTGTCCCTCTCATTTCTGAATATTGACGAGCTGGTGGGGAGAACAGGATCGATGGAAGAGCTCAGAGGTGCCTTTTGTATCTGCAGGGACCACAGTGAGGAGGATATTGGGGATATTCCCTTCTTTTGCTCCTCTCTGTCCTTTTATTGTTTCCTTTTTTCTCACTCTGCAATTCCACCTTGCTTGGCCCAAGTTTTAAGTCACATTTGGAGGGGGTTTGTGCAAAAAGTGTCTTTTCCACACTAATGGCCTAAATCCCATCTTTGCCATTCTGTTCATTACCTCTCCTTAACTTTCTTAAACTGGACCAGGAAAGATTTAACTCATTAGGGACTGAAAATATAATATAATTTCAGGCTTTATAGAGCATTGTGGTGCACTGTGAGCACTCAGAGATTTGGGAACAAGGCCTGGAATATTGGTTTTGCTCTCTAATCCAGCTCTTGCAGCAGGACTCCCTCCAGCACAGCCTAATGCAAAACAGTAAAGATAGATTTAATTAAACAGATCAACATTCTGGGCAATTACTTCTCCTTATGGCACCGATGGATGAGATGCCAGAAATAATTCAGTTACTGGACAACGAGAGCTCCCTCTGAGGAGGAGCAGGGCATTGATTGCCAATCAGCGTGCTCGTTAATCAATGCCATCATTTGCATTTCACGGAGTCACAGAACCACACCCCTGTGATTCCACGTGGATAAAAAACCCCCCCACACGCAACCTGATGGGTTTGATTGTTCCAACAGGACTTCCTGATGGAAACATTCATCATGTTCAAGGATCTGATTGGGAAGAACGTGTATGCAGCCGACTGGATGGTCATGAACATGATGCAGAGCAGGTACAGCTTTGCTCTGGGGCTGGCAGGAGGGGGACTCGGGCAAGGAGCTTTATTTTCTTCAACCACTTCAGGCTGATTGAAATCAGATCCCAGCCAATTGTAATTCCTGTGCCTTTCCCACTGATGGAGCTGGAAATCTTTCTCCTGCCCAAATCAAACCTTGGGTTGATCCATTTGGAGAGTGACAGCACCGACCAGAGAAGCCTTTTTGGTTTCAGTTCTGGGGGAATCTCGTGGCAAACCCAAAGTTAGAGCTGGACAATGCTTAACGACCCTTCCAGTGAGGAATTTTTCCCTGATATCCAACCTGAGCCTCCCCTGGTGCATCTTCAGGCCCTTAGACCATTGGTTTTTGCCTGAATGTTCCCGGTTACAGAGGAATTCCTGCCTTTTTTGGGAGCCTCTGTTCCTGTCTCCTGAGCCTGCCCACAGGATCCACGAGCCCAGAGCTGCAGTTTTGTTCGTTTTGCCCCAAGAACCCCCTTTTATTTGGTGTTTTTATCCCTTTAGGGTTTTCCTGCGAGCAGTGAACCAATTCACCTCCGTCCTCAACCGCTTCTTCCTGGATCAAAAAACCTTCGAACTCCAGGTGATTGTCCCCTTTTTCCTTGGATTTTCTTAGGGATCCCAGCCCTGAAAAGCAGGGAGAACAACTCGATCCCGCTGTGAGCAGGTCCCTATCCCACTGCTGGCTCCCCTCCTCCTGGAGGGAGCCGTGCATTTGGGGCTGGGCAGCTTTTTTTGGTGCCTGTTGTTGCTTTTCCTTTGTCTCTTCCCGGTTTTAGCCTCGTTTCTCTCCCGCAGCTCTGGAATAACTATTTCCACTTGGCCGTGGCCTTCCTCACTCACGAGTCCCTCCAGCTGGAGACCTTCTCCCAAGCCAAACGCAGCAAAATCATCAAGAAGTGAGTTCAACACCTCACACCCTTTTTTTTTTCCCTGTCGGGAAGCTCCATTCAGGCTGTTCCAGACATCCCTGGGATGAGAGGAGGTGCCATGGGGAATTCCTGATGGATGGAGGATGATAAAGGGGTGACCAGGATGGATGTCAGGTGGTGTTTGGGTTTGATCCCTGAGTTGTTTTAGGGCCCTGCCAGGATTCTCTCCGCTGGAAGGTCTGTGATAGAAGGGTTGTCATAATTCCCAAAATTCCCTTGTGCAATTCCTCAGCCTTTATGGAAGCCGGGTAAGAGGAATCCTAAAAGCCCTTCCAGCTTTTTAGTCCTACACCTTTGTTTTTTTTCCTAAAAGCAAGAGCACTCCAGAGCCATTTACAGCCCCCAAAATAGCAATTTTTAGTCACTGAGCAGCTTTTACTTCTTCATTTCCTTGGAATCAAGTGCCTGGATAACTCTGAGGATCTTGACACAGACTTTTGTTAGGCTTTGTCATCTTTTTTTCTGCAGAAGTGGCTTGAAGAAGCCTGAGAATGAAATCTTTTTTGCATTGCCTTGATGTCAGTTAAAGCTTTAGGGGAAAACACCCAAATCCAAGCAAATTTTGGGCTGGAATTGCAGGAAGCAGCAGGGCTGAAGCTTTCAGGAAATCAGAATTCTCAGGGAATGTGCAGTCTCCTGTCAGTGACCCGTGGCCATTCGTGGGTTTGCCATTCATTTTTCCACAATATTCCCAAGAGAATTTCAATGCTTAGGCCTTTGTCACCTCATCCTTTTAATACCTTTTCTAGGTACGGGGACATGAGGAAAGAAATTGGCTTCAAAATCCGGGATATGTGGTATAACCTGGGTGAGTTCCAGCTAAAGAATTCTCTTTATTCCAACTCCCAAGCTGGGTTTCAGATCCTTTATTTCTTCACAAAAGCTGCACGTGTTCAATGTGGGGAAAAGCACTCCGAGCTCAGCTGTTTGATTACACGAAAATCTCTTTTTTGTGGATACAAAAGCTGATGTTTTTTCTCACATCGGCTGCTGAGATAATTCCTTAGATTCCCTGTCAAGGATGTTCTGCCATGGGAAGGATGAGTGGGATTTTTCAGAGAGCATTTTTTTTGTGATTTGCAGGTCAGCTCCGTTATTTCCTTGGACTATTCCCAAATTTTGGAGCTGTAACGTGTTAATTCTGCCTTGAGCAGTATCCACATAAAATCCACATTCCAAGCAGGGTTTTTTATGTGTGTAATGTCCTTAAACACTTGGATATCCAAATCCTACCACTGGATAAATCTCACTGTGACTTTTTTCAGGGCCCCACAAGATAAAATTCATCCCAGCCATGGTGGGTCCCATCCTGGAGGTCACCCTGGTCCCAGAGCCTGAGCTGAGGAAGGCAACAATTCCCATCTTTTTTGACATGATGCAGTGTGAGTTCAACTTCAGTGGGAACAGGAACTTCCATATGGTAAGGGAATGCCATACATAACATATATATCTATAAAATAATACAATATAGGTACATATAAAATACAATATAATGTCTATAATAAAAATATATACAAGATTTTAATATAGATAATATTATATATAGTATCATATATAATACAATTTTATCTATATTTATATATGTATAAAAATATATATGTATACATTATATATAAGATATATCAGCTATTATATATTATAAAATATGTAA
>VZRJ01009455.1:443192-463118 GCA_013397565.1 Ptilonorhynchus violaceus | reverse complement strand
TAAATTCATCACTTCTTTCGTTTTTTTTTTTTTTTTGATGTGACTTTAGATCATTAAGGGGCTTCACAATCTTGCAGATTCCACAGCAAAATAATTATAATAATGATATATATAATGATACTATATATATATAAAATGATATAAGGATATATATAATATATATAAAATAATGATATATTTTATATATATAATATATATAAAATACTGATATATTTTAATGATACAATTAAATATAATGATACAACTAAATAATAATGATAAAAGCAAAATACTAGCATCCATTTGTTCCATCCTCCTGGTGCTGCAGTGAGCTGGGAGAAAATATTTCAGTTGATAGCCCTGCAAAAACTCCCTTTGCACTGATGAGGGCTTTGTTTTGAGTGCACCCCTGTGGCACCCACGATGAGGATTTCTCTGGGAACACTCCAGTTCCTCCACCTTTGCCTTTTCCTTGCTGCAGTGGTCGGAGAAGCCCTGCGTGCCTCACCTGCTGCAGAGGGACAGCTACTACGTGTACTCCCAGCAGGAGCTCAAGGAGAAGCTCTACCAGGAGATCATCTCCTTCTTTGACAGGGGCAAGGTGAGCGTCCCACCCTGCTCCTGCAGCCAACCCTGCCTTGGGAAATCTCATTTTATTAAGTATTTCTTATTTACTTCCTGGTGAACTCCTGGCTCGGAGGTTGTGGCTGGCTGGGGGTGGTTGGAAGGGTAAGAGCAGATGTGGTGCCACCCCAGGGCAGGTGTTGGTCCTGGGGATGTTTGAATCCTGTGTTGGCCCAAGGGTGTCTGGAAAAGGAGCCTGTTGGAGGTTCTGGGTAGGTGGGAAAGCTGCAGGTGTTTTCCTTCCTTCCTGTGGCTCTTGGCAGATTTTTGGGATTGCAGGGAGTGTGGCTTCTCTGGCTGGCACTGGCCCTGGGCAGCTGCTCCTCGCAGAGATGGTGCTGCCAGGGGCTCAGTGGCTTGGAGCTGAAAGAGGACAGGTTTAGATGGGATTTTGGGAAGGGATTCCTCCCTGTGATAGTGGGGAGGGGCTGGGATGGAATTCCCAGAGAAGCTGTGGCTGCCCCATCTCTGGAAGTGTCCCAGGCCAGCTTGGAGCAACCTGGGATAGTGGAAAGTGTTGGGGTTGGAACTGGATGGGCTTTAAGGTCCCTTCCAACCCGAATTCCAGGATTCCACGATGAGACAAACCCAGGGAAGGCTGTTCCAAGTGCTGGTGTAGGAGGAGACCACCTGGGCTTTCCTCTCTGCTGCTCAGACCTGTCCTTCCTCCTCCAGTGCCTCCGTGTGCCCTGGCCGGATCGCAGTGGAAATCACTTTCAGATCTGCAAATCACAAGATGTGCATGACTGTGATAATAATTACTGCCAAAAAATGCACATCACAGAGTCTGAGGGAAAGCTGGCACAGCATGAAAGCAGTGCCTGAATGAAAATCAGCTGCATTTTTGTTTACCTATCTGTGCTAATGAAGGCTTTTAACCGAGTCTTTTATGTTCCTTGGGCTCTTCTTCCCCCTCCTGCCTGTCCTCGCCCTCCGTGGAGATGTGGGAAAAGGCCATCCAGCTGAGCAAGGAGCTGGCTGACATGTATGAAAACAAGGTTTTTGACTACGAGGGACTTGGAAATCTCCTGGTGAGACTCTTTTCCTCCTTTTCCAGCAGGCTGCTGACTGCTTGAATTAACTGACTGCTTGAGTTAATATTGTCGAGCAGGATAAGCCTAAAATACATTTATGTTAAAGGCAAGCAAACCAACATAACCCCGTGGCTTTGTAAAGCTCAGTAGCAGAATAAATATTTCCATAGTTTCTTTTGACCTTCTAATGAGCATGGCAGTGCCATGTGCAGATGTTTAGGATTCTGGATTTAACCAAATGAGGTAACAACCAAGGTGTATCCTCAGCCTCCATAAATCTCACCACCTTCTTGTTTCTGTGGTGAAACTCCTGGGCACAGACACAGAGCTATAGAATCCTCTTGGCTCTGAATTCCTGGTTTTAGTGGTTTAGGGTGGAACCAGATGGTCTTTATGTTCTTTCACAGCAGAATCGTCTGCCCAGTTTTGTTCCTGCCAGTTCCCTGACATTTGTCACCATTTGTGTCGGCTCACTTGCAGAATATATTTATATTTCATTTGTTTTCCCACGGTGAAGGGTTTCAAGCATCCTTCTGGAATCCTAAAAGCCATGGCATTGTCCTCATGCCTGCAAACCAGGAAATGAAGTCGGCGCTGGCCCAGGCAAAGCAAATATTTAATCAAGTAAATGGATAAGGATGAGGGACTGCATCAAAAAAAAGCAGTTGTGAAGCGTGTTCTGTAGGGCAGAGCCCATGGATCGGGAATTGTCTTTGGGAATGTGAGCCGGCAGCGTCCTGGAGTCCTCCAGAGTGAAAGCAGGGTGTCTTTTTCTTTTCCAGAAAAAAAGAGCCACTTTTTATGAGAACATCATGAAGGCAATGAGACCCCAGCCCGAGTACTTTGCTGTGGGCTACTATGGACAAGGCTTCCCCTCCTTCCTGCGGGTGAGGATCCTTCCACGCTCCACTTCTGGCGTGGTGGGGACCCTGAAAGTCACAACTTCTGCACAGCTTCCAAGGAAATTCGGTGCCAAACTGCTTTCCCTTTCAATGACACTGACAGGTCTAAATCCCAGGAGTGTTTCAGAGCGTTTCAGTGCCTAAAATCAGACAAGGAAGAGATGGAATTCTGGGTGTTGCCAGCTTGAGTGGAGTCAGGGTGTTGCAAGAGGGTTTGTTGGATGAGTGATAAAGTTCTTAAATGGATTTAAACAGGATCTGCCTTTTGTGTTTGTGCTTCCTCTGAAATGTGGGTGTTGCTGTTAGAAAACGTTCAGCCTGTGAAGAGTTTATCCCATTGCCTTCCAGCCTCAATCAGTCCAGTTTTCAGGACATGGATCATTTCAAGGATTAGGGAGAGTTTGTCCCACACAAAAGAATTAAAGTGCAAAGGTGCTTCTTCCTTGAGGCAGCTGCTGAGCTGTGTGGAGGACAGCAATGAGTGAGATCCAGGGTCAGCGTGGCTGAAAATATTCCTATTATTTAAAATTCAGGCCCATTTTACATTCTCAGGCTGGAGCTGTTTGAAGTTCTGGCCTTCAGTGAGAGCCAAGCTCAATAAAAGATGAAAATACTAAATTAGAACTGAGTGAGGGGATGGCGTGGAAGGGTTTCAATCCAGGTCATGCTTTGGAATCCATCCCTGCCAGAAACCACTGCCAGGTGGAAAAACAAGTGCCCATGGTCTGGTGTTGAGTGTGGAGAGCAGAACTGCCAGGGCTGGACGCTGTGGGTGGTGCTGGAGGGAGCCAGGAATGGGATTGGGGTGAAATTCCCATGTCTGCACAGGGAGATCCCTCAGGGAACTCACACCAGGGGCTGGCAGGGAGCAGGCAGGTCCCTGCAGTCAAGAATTTGAGTTCTCTTATTAAAAATCAGCTCCTGGCTGAGATTTCCTGGGTGGAACCCGGGAGCTGTTGGAGTGCTGGGCAGCGTGGGCAGCTCAGGGACGCTGGGATGTGTTCATGTGGACATCAGCACCTCTTTGAGGGTGTCCCTGCTCATTGCAGGGGACCTTTAAAAGCTCCTTTCCAGCTCTGTTTGATGATTCCATGTGGAGCAATGCATTTTTTAGACAAATCTGAGGTTCTCTTTGCCAGACTTTGCTCCTGGGAGTCGCCGTGCCCCAATTCCCACCCGTGCTCCTTCCCTCACCTCTTCTTTCTGTCCAGCTGGGAGTCAGCCCTTCCCACAAACCAGCTCCCTGAGCCCTCTCTGGGGCTGTTTGGGAAGCCCTGCCCCGTTGCTTCATGGAATTTTAATTCCCTTTTTTCTCCTGCCACCCCCAGAACAAGATTTTCATCTACCGTGGCAAAGAGTACGAGCGGAGGGAGGACTTCAACCTGAAGCTGCTGACCCAGTTCCCCAGCGCTGAGAAGATGACCAGCACTGCCCCTCCAGCAGAGGAGATCAAGGCTTCCCCCAAACAGTGTATCTTTTGGGATTTGGTGCATTTTGGGCACATCCACATTCCTTTTCCCTGGAATAACTCCGTTGGTGAACAGCAGTAATAATAAGCAAGGGGGATTATTGCTCCAGGGGGATGTGGAGGCAGGCACTGGGCATGAAAATGGGGCTGTCCAGAGTTGTGAGGGTGAATTTAAAGGTGGTTTGATGCTGTCAGAGTTGAACAAGTTGCTGTCAGGGTGAGGAACAAGGGCCTGTGTTCTCACTCGGGTCGTGCTGGCTGCCCTGGCCATGGTGGGACCCAGCTGGGTGTTTTTGGGTGAAAGACATAAAATCCAGGCAGTAAAAGTGGGATAAAAAGTAAAGTGTTCTCCCTTCTTCCTTGCAGCCCATCAGCATTTCTGAAGTGCTGGGCTTTGTGTGTTTTTTTCCCCTAAAAGTCCCTTTTAAGAAGCATGAGGTGATTACGTCACTGAAAGTCATTGGGTGAACAGCCCTTGTTATTTTTTAATCCTTATTATTTTTCCCCCTTGCTGGTGGAACTCCAGGCTGCGTCCCAAGCTCCCCACCAGGTTTAAAACCCTCTTCACTGTGAGCGTGACCCAGTGGGGATGCTCCACATTCCTGCCTGGGACTTCCCTCAGTGGCTCCTGGAGGATGCACACCAGGACAACCAAATTCCTGGGCTTCCAGCCTGTCTTAACCAGGCCAGACCAGAGGATCTGCTGGTCCATTTTGGCCCCGAGCCCCTGAGCACAAAGGCCCAGCCCGAGCAGCAGTAGCAGATGCTTCCCTTGCAATCCTCCTGCCAAGTGCCGAATCCACATCGGAAATGAAAATCCATCCAAGACCGAACTTGGTATCAAAAATGCCTCTCCTCTTGCTGCTTTGTTTCAGCTGCTTCCTTTGCATCTGCTTGTGTTTGCTGGGATGTTTTTGGCTGGGGATGAGCCCGGGCTGCGGGGTTTGGACGCAGATCTGAACCGCTCCGAGGCTTTGGGGCTGTTGGGTTCCGGGTCTCTGGCACGGCCCCGGGGTGAAGGGGAGCAGCTGCAGGGCTTGGATTTGGGACAGGCTCCTCCTGGACTCCCACAAACACCTTCTGGGAAGATGAGCAGTGCCCAGCTCGCTGTTGTGTTAGGCAGACCTTGCCGGGTCCGTGGGCTGTTCGACTTCCAGGCTTTTCTAACCTCCTTTCTCTCGGGCTCTGTTTTAGTTCTGTTTAGTTTTTCTTGCTCTTTTGTGACAAAATACCTCGTTCTTCTCTTGGTCAGAGCGTGCTGGGGGTGCCAGGGGAGCTGTGCTCGGCCTCAGGGGTTCCCTGCACCCCTCCCCAGCCCATTCCCCCCAGTTCAGCACCGGGAGCTGTGCAGAGGCTCAGCCTGGCACGAAGCCCGAGCTGAGGAGCTCTCCTGAGACAGGGAATTTATCAGCAGGGGCTCGGAGCTGATCTGAGGGGGCTCTGGGGCTTCGGGCTCAGCTCTGGCCGGTGTCCAGCTGGCTCCTCGCTGCAGGCAGGGTCACCTTGCTCTGGCTCTCCAGAGCTGCCCTCAGTGAATGAAAGGAGCGTGGGGGCTGCCTTGACCCCCCACTAAACCATGGCCACTTCAGGGCATTCACAGAAATCAGCTCTTAATGGGGGGCGAATTCTTTAAGCTTTGCTTTTCCAGCCAGGTTTTTATTTCTGTAAAGCCTCAATACAGTCCTTAAACCAGAATTTTGGAGGAACAGGCTAAGGTGCTGTGCTTGGGGATACCGTGACTTTACTGACTTTATTTTAATGTCATTTTAGCGTCATTGTTCAGATTCCTCTGATAAGAATTTGTACAGTCCTTATCTTTTTTGGCTTTTAGTTCACGAGGAGCCTACAAACTCCAAGGTGCAATATAATGCCTGTGACTGGTGATGAATTAGTCATGTTTGAAGAAAAATACTTAACAAGAGCACAGGGAATTGCGGAGAAGTCTGACAACGAAAACAGGAAGGGTTTTTCTCTCCCTCTCCTGTTTTCCCAGAAGGATTCCCGGTTTTTCATCCTTAACCAGAGCTGCTCAGATGTGCAGTGCTTCATTGTGAAGCCTGTGATGAACCTGCCACCTAATTACAAAGACAAACCTGTTCCTGAACAGATCTTAAAGTAATTTTATTTTTCTTTTCCCTCAACGTCTCCTTTGTGTTTTTCCCCACTAACTCAGGCACAAGGTGCAGAGCCTCGGTGTCTTGTGTGAATGGTGGCAATTCCTTCCCACAAACTGTGAGGAAACATTGGAATATTTGAGCGAGGAGGGTGGGGAGGTGAGGAAAATCACCTTTTCCCCTGCTTCTTCCCAGCTACTACAGAGCCAACGAGGTGCAGCAATTCACCCACTCCAGACCTGTCAGGAAAGGAGAGAAGGATCCAGACAACGAGTTTGCCGTGAGTCCTTTGCCTTTTCTTTCCTCCAGAGCACAGCCTGGGGCTCCATCCCACTCCGGGAAGGTGAAAATGGCTGTGGAATTCCTGCCAGCTTGTTCTGGCAGCCTCATTCCATGCAGGAGGGAATTGAACTGCCAGACCGATATTTCCCTTGCATCTCAGGTTATCTTTTTTTCGTTCTCTGACTAGAACATGTGGATAGAAAGGACAACCTACACGACAGCTTATTCCTTTCCAGGCATCCTCAAGTGGTTTGAGGTCAAACAGGCCACGACGGTGAGTTCTCCGTGGGGGCTGGATCCCCTCCTCCCCAACCCCTCCTGAAGAGTCTTGGGACACTTAGGAATGCCAGTCCTTCCACTGCTGGATGTGGCACAGATAAAAGCAAATTACTTGATTTCCTATCCAGTGGAGAGGAATAAATCACGGAATTATGGAATCACAGAATGGGTTGGGAGGGATCTTAAAGCTCATCCAGTTCCACGGGCAGGGACACTTTCCACTATCCCAGGTTGCTCCAACCTGGCCTTGGGACACTTCCAGGGATGGGGCAGCCACAGCTCCTTTGGGAATTCCATCCTAGCCTCTCCCTACCCTCACAGCGAAGATTTCTTTCCTTGAAAATTGAACCAAGGCTTGAAAAGTTTACTCTGTTACTGTGATGAAGGTTTATTCTGTTTTTTTTATGTCCACCAGGAGGAGATCAGCCCCTTGGAGAACGCCATAGAGACCATGGAGCTGACCAACGAGAAGATCACCAACATCGTCCAGCAGCACATGTGGGACCGCAGCCTGCCCGTGCACCCCCTGTCCATGCTCCTCAACGGCATCGTGGACCCCGCCGTCATGGGGGGCTTCACCAACTATGAAAAGGTCCTGCTCACCTTCATGGAGCCACGCTGGGAGAGCTGGGAATGCTCAGCCTGGAGAAGGGAAGCTCCAGGGAGACCTCAGAGCCCCTGCCAGTGCCTAAAGGGGCTCCAGGAGAGCTGGAGAGGGACTTAAGGCATGGAGGGACAGGACACAGGGAATGGCTTCCCACTGCCAGAGGGCAGGGATAGGTGGAATATTGGGAAGGAATGAGGTTGGTGAGGGGCTGGGATGGAATTCCCAGAGGAGCTGTGGCTGCCGCATCCCTGGAAGGGTCCAAGGCCAGGTTGGGCAGGGCTTGGAGCATCCTGGTCTTTAAGGTTCTTTCCAGCCCAAAGCATTCCAGGATTCCTGAGCTCTGCAGCCTGGATTGGAAGCTGGGAGGTTCAGCTCAGTGTGCAGCTGTTCCACAGGCACGGCACCTTCTGGGTCTGGGTGTGCAGAGCTCACTCAGGAGGAGAAGAGAACAAAGAGCAGAGATTTCCATTTCCTGCGAGGTGCAGGGGCTCAGTTCTGGTGCTGTGCGTTGCCAGGGGGAGGAAGGATCCAGCTCTGGGCCTCCTTTCCAGTGGGGAGAAGAAGCTGCTCCTGCCTTGTGGTGCTTGGAAGTGCTTGGGCAGCCCAGGGAACAAAGAAAAGCCAAAATCCGTCATTTCTCCCATGTATTGATAGGGAATTATAAGGGAAGAGAGGCTTTGTCTTTCCAGCAGATTCTCTGCCTTTGGAGTCTTGCAGCAAAAAGCAAATATTTCAGGAAAACAGGAATATTTCCTGTGCAGGTTTACTCAGCTGACTTCAGTTGAGCAGTGTAGGTTCGTTTTTTGATGACATTTAACTTGAGCTGTTGATTCCCCCTATCTAATGATGATATTCCCAGCACAAAATCCATTGCTCGTTTCCATAAACTGGGTGGAATGTGTTAAAAACACATTTAATTCTTCTCAGATGTGTCCCAGTCCCCTGGAATGAGGTGCACAAGTTAAATGGGAGAGGGGCTGATTGATCTGGGGTCTGACTCTGCTGATTCCAGAGGAGCTGGGTACTTTGCCAGGGCTGAATTTGGCCCTAAATCCTCCCATTTTATGAATTAAGGTTGACGTGGAGTTTAGAATTACGAAAGTGGGGGAGCAGTTCAGACTAGAAAACACCAAGTATCTGCAGGCACATCTGGAAATGCTCATTTCTGGCTCATATTTTCCTATTTCAGCTGCAGATCAGCGCAGAACATTTGGCTTTTGTGGGCGGCTAAAATCGGAGTTTTAATTGTTTCCTTGTAGCCAAAGTCGGGGTTTTTAGCATCCTTCTTCTTGAAATAATTAAGCACTTTCAAGGAAAATCCTCTGGGACCAACCCAGCAGCCTTTTCCCAGGTTCACCTTTTCAGGATCAAACCCCCAGCCCCATAAACTTGTACAACAGTCCAGGTTTACAGAAGTAAAAAAAAAAAATATATTCAGAGGCTGAAATAGTTCAGAGACGCATTTTAAACCCCAATGAAAAAAATTTTTAGGGGTTTTATCCAGGGGAAAAAACTAAAAATTAAATTCTTCTGGCCAGGAATTGGGATCCATTTTAATGGGATACAATCATGGGAATTGGCACAATTTTAAGGCTTCAGTGCAGGAAAGTGGATTTGTGTTTGTTCAGCTTTAAACCAAGACCAGGTCCTGCTGATTAAAGGTAAACCCAGGAGGAGTGGAGACTGAAGGTGCTTTGTTGAAGGCAACTCAAGAGTCCAAATCTTTATTTCTGCTGAATCCTTGTGACAAGCCCCAGGTGAAAATGTGGGATTGAAGGGCTCAAATCCCAGAGTTTGGGGAAATTGCAGCTCCTGCTCACGTCGGGGCTGCTGAGGTGGTTTGGGCGTCCTTGAGTGCTGAAAAATAAAGAGGCTTTTTGGAGTCAGAACTCAAGATTTTGGGTCTGCCACTCACATTTAAGTGAGAAGTAACTTCAGTTATTTAAATCAAGAGTGGTTTGTGAGAAGGGGTGAGACCTGAGTAAAACCTTTCCAATGCAGCAACTTTTTTTTTCCATGTGTTCCACTGGAAAAGTTGTCATTTTTTTAAACAAAAAAAAGTGGGGTTTGTTCCATTTTCCCAACAAATAACCCTCTTGTCCCTCAGCTTGGTGCCAGCAAAATTTGGGTTTAATATGAGGAATAATGGCCCTGAATTGGTGTAAAGGGCGGGGATCTTCCCCTTAGAGCAGCCTGTGGAGTGTCTGTGTCACCTCTGCCACCTCTGTCACCTCCTCTCTTTGCCCCCAGGCCTTCTTCACAGAGAAATATCTCCAGGAACATCCTGAAGATCAAGACAAAATCGAGCTTTTGAAGCAACAAATCGCTATCCAGGTATGGAATTGGGAAAGAGCTGGAAGCACTGGGGGAGTGCGGATGTTTCCCAGCATTTTTTGAGTATTAATTTTCATAAGAACAATCTGGATTTATGGACAGTTGGGTTTTATTTTAAGAAAAACGCTGCATGTTAAAATTGTGGCCCAAAATATTCCGCATGCTCTGAAATATTTGCCAACACGGGATGGGCTTTTCCCTCACGAATATTAAAATATCTGTTCCCTCTTCCTGAAAGCATCAGCCCTGCTGGTTTGTCAGCCTGACCATTGGAATTGGTCTGTTTGGACCCAAATGGCACTGAAAAAAATGCCCTGTTTTTTTTGGGATTCAAATTCCATCCCTGCAGAGCAGTTTGTGCTTGTTCCCACACACAGCAGGGCCTGGTGAAAACCTCCCCGCAGCCACACAGCTCTGGGGGGCTAAGCAGGGATATATTCCAGCATTTTCCCAAGCAGGGTGTGGGATATGAGCAGGGAAGAGGGAATCCTGGAATGGGTTGGGTCGGAAAGGACCTTAAAGCCCATCCAGTCCTGGGCAGGGACACCTTCCACTATCCCAGGCTGCTCCAACCTCGCCTTTGGTGCTCCTAGGCCTTGGAGCTGTGCTATAAATGGGGAAAACATTCACATTTGTTCAACCCCTGGATCTCCAACCCTGAAATTCCCTCCGTGCCCCCAGCTCCGAGCAGGCAGCGGAGCTCCCTTGGCCGCATCACTGCTCGGTGTCCCCTCTGCAAACCCAAACCAGCTCGATTGGAATTATTTAATGTTACCTGAGGCGTTTCACTCTCCCTGTGGAGCGGAGTGGGGGGTGGTTTGTGCTCCTGGAGCTTCACCGTGCTGCTGCCTGCCTCCCTCAGATGCCGCTGCTGGCGGAGGGGATCCGCATCCACGGGGAGAAGCTGACGGAGCAGCTGAGGCCTCTGCACGAGCGGCTCAGCGCCTGCTTCAGGGAGCTGCGCAGGAAGGTGGAGAAGCAGTACGGGGTCATAACGCTGGTGAGCGTGCCAGGCTGTGCCCCAAAGGAACCCAGCTCCCCCCTTTTCCCACCCCTGGGCGGGTGTGAGGCGGTTTCATGGAGTCTCGGGATTCCTGAGGTTGGAAAAGGCCTCCCAGACCATCCAGGCCTTCCTTGGATGCCTCCGGGGATGGGGACTCCAAACCTCCCTGGGCAGCCCCTTCCAACCCTTTCCATGGAGAAATTCCTGCTGATGTCCAACCCGGCCCTCCCCTGGCACAGCTTGGGGCCGTTCCCTCTCCTCCTGTCCCTGTTCCCTGGGAGCAGAGCCCGACCCCCCCGGCTGCCCCCTCCTGTCAGGAGCTGTGCAGAGCCAGAAGGTCCCCCCTGAGCCTCCTTTTCTCCAGGCTGAGCCCCTTTCCCAGCTCCCTCAGGAGTTCTCCAGCCCCTTCCCCAGCTCCGTTCCCTTCCCTGGACATGCTCCAGCGTCCATCCTGAATTGAGTGGCCCAGAACTGGACACAGGATTTGAGCCGTGGCCTCCCCAGCGCCGAGTAGAGGGGAGGAATCGCTCCCCTGGCCCTGCTGGCCCCACTCTTCCTGATCCAGCCCAGGTGCCATTGGCCTTTTTGGCCACGTGGGCACCCCTGCCTCACGTCCACCCTGCTGTCCATCCGTCCATCCATCCCCCACGTCCCTTTGTGTCCAGCCGCTGTCCCCACCCCGGGGCGCTGCAGGGCGTTGTGGCCGAAGCGCAGGACCCTTTATTAAACCTCCCATCCTTGGATTGAGCCCGTGGATCCGGGGCCCTGCGCAGAGCCCTGCTGCCCGCAGGGTGTGGGCCGAGCTTTGCTGAGGTGCCCGTTCCTGTCTGTCCCCGCAGCCCCCGGCGCTGACCGAGAGGAAGCCCAGCCGGTCGGGCTCCGTGGTGCTGCCCTACATCATGTCCTCCACCCTCCGGAGGCTCTCGGTCACCTCCGTGGCCTCGTCCGTGGCCTCCACCTCGTCCACCTCGTCCGACAGCGCTTCCTCCAGGCCGGGCTCGGACGGGTCAGTACCGGTCGGTGCTCTGAAAATGCAGATTGATTCCATGGTAACGCTTAAAACCACGTTTATTTTAAGAAAAGTGCATGTTGATGTTGTGGCCCAAAATATTCCGCATGCTCTGAAATATTTGCCAACACGGCTTTTCCCTAAAAGTACATTTAAAGGTTTTAATGCAGCTCAGTGTGGTTGTTGTGTTTTATAGGCAAGGGGGTTTGGGGCACAAACAGCAGGTGCTCCCAGTTCTCCTCCAGTGTATTCCAGGTGCCCACTGCCTCTGTTTCCCAGGAAAACAGAGGGGTGAGGCACCACAAGGTGGTTTATTTTGGGCAGCAGAGAGGTGAATAAGGCACGAGGTGCTCGTTGCACCCTGTTTGGAGCTGCATCCATGGCAGGGAAAGGAGCTGCCACACGTGGGGACATTCCTGATGTACATTTAATTTTATGTATACATTTAATGTATAATACATGTAATGTACGTTTAATTTTATGTGTACATTTAATGTATGATACATGTAATGTACATTTAATTTTATGTATACATTTAATGTATGATACATGTATTGTACATTTAATTTACAGCTGGGATGACCAGAGTTTAGGTGATTTGTTCAAGGGCAGTGACACCAATGGCTCAGCATAAATTTCCGGTTCCTTCTGCAAGCAGATCACACAGAACACTTAATACTCAGAATTCCTGGGGTAACAGCACAAATCCCACTGAAAAAATTCACGGTCCCACCTCGCTTTTTCACAAGAATCCCTTACACAAGCAAAGAGATCACAGCTTTTTAACAAACAATCCTTTAAGTGTCTGATGGACTCATTTTTTATGGGTTTTTTCACTCTTTTGGGCCACAGATCTATCCTGGAGCCTCTCTTGGAGAGGAGAATCTCCACATCTTCCAGAGCTGAGGAGCTGCCCGTGAAAGACGACGGTGACAACAGGATCAGCAAGCTCAAGAGGAAGGAGTGGAGCATTAGCAGGTCTCAGGTCATCGTGGAGAAGGAGCCAGAAGCAGAACTGACTTCCAAAATGGTAAAAAAAATAATAATAATCATGACAGCAATAATAAAACCCCCCAGCAGGAGATGGGAGTGTTCCCGTTGCTCTGAGCTGGGCATTGGGAGCCTCATTCAGCAGTGGGAGGGGTTCAAATACCAACGAGCCTTGCTCATCTGAGTAATCCTCTTTTTTTTTTCTCCTTTAATTTGGAAAATTCACGTCACAGCCCCGAGTGCAGCTTGGCTGGAGGTGCAGGCTGGGAGCAGGAGGCGCTGCTGGGTGCAGAGCACAGCCCTGCCTGGTGCTCCCAGCACCGTGGAAAACTCCTGTTTTCCTTGGAGCAAGGAGCTCCTGCTCAGGCAGGCAGGAATCCAGCTGCCCAGCCAGATGTGCAGCTGCTGCCGGGCAGCATCACTGCCCAGATCCACTGTCCTGGGGGGTGGAAACCACTTGGGTTGGGAAAAGATGGCCTGGAGACCTTCCTCCAGTGTGTGCTCTGCTCCAGAGCTGGGGGAGGGCAGGGTGCTCATTCCTTGGGGAATAAAACACAATCCACACCCCCCCAGGGGTTGTGGTGAGGAATGGACTGGAGCTGTTGGGCGTTGAGGCTGACAGGGGGTTCAGAGTGGCCACCGAAGCACAGGGATGAGTTACAGCCCAGGGAGAGCTGTATGAGCCTGGAATATTGTCCTGGTGGGTGTAAAAACTGGGTTATACCTTGGAATATTGTCCTGATGGGTGTAAAAACTGTTACACCTGGGAATATTGTCCTGAGAGATGTAAAAACTGTGTTATACCTTGGAATATTGTCCTGATGGGTGTAAAAACTGTGTGACAGCTGGGAATATTGTCCTGAGGGATGTAAAAGCCGTGTTATACCCTGGAATATTGTCCTGGTGGGTGTAAAAACTGTGTTACACCCTCAAGATGAGAGAATTGGGCACCTGAGTATTTCAGTGATGCTAATCTGACTTAACTGGGCTGTTAATCTGATTTAACACAGGCTCAGTTTTCACAATCACGAGAGAACACGAATTCCTGTATTCCCCTTTCCTCTCCCAACTTCTCCACCAAATCTGGCGGGCCCAGGTCGTGGTGATCCATTTTTCAGGGATTCTCACCGAGTCTGAGTGCTGCTGGCAGCCCTTGGAGGCTGCAGAGGGTTTCTGAGGAGGGGAGCTGTGGTTCCAGGACGGTGTTCCAGCCGAGGAAAATTGGGATTGTGAGTGCTGGTGCTGCAGGAGGCCTGGCCCTCTGCCTCTGGAATTGCTGTTGGATGAAATCCCCACTATCTCTGGGGCCAAATTCCAGGTGTGGTCAGCTCACTGAAGGGAAGGACCAGTCCAGGTTTCCAGGGAAAGCTGCTTTTATGGCTGCTCCGTTCCATGGCTCCACAGAGCAGCACAGGAGTTGGACAGAGGGATTTGGTGCAGCTCTGGACTAAACTTTTTGGGAGCTGGAAAGCCAGAGGGAAGCAAAGAGTTGCTGTGTGGGCTTTGTGTGTTTTATATCCACCAATGTGCGGCCCCTTCTGTGCTGAGAGAAATCCTGGACTGCTCAGGGATGGAGAATTGACCTCTAAAAGAGTTTAATTGCGTGTTTAAGTGACAGCCTGCTCTGGAAAGCACTGAGCTAATATTTAAAAGGACCCTGAAATTCATGCCCTGGACTCTTGGGGCCGTACTGGGGTGGCCTCGTGGTGTGAGTGAAGAGCACAGGGGATGTGACACTGGAAGGAGCTGGATGGAAATTCCCAGATGCAAAGGATTTGCTCTGTAAAGCCTGAGATAGACTCATTTCACAGCCCTCAGGAGCTGGGTCGTACCAGCAGCCCCGACCTGCACCCAGAATTCCACTTTTCTTTATTTCTTGGGAAGACTTCACCCCTCATTCCCCTCCGAAATTCATTCCCAGCACTGCAGCAGCTTTTCATCCCGACAATTTCCCTTCTTCTTTAACACCCTGAGGCCATGAAAAGCAGTTCGGTGCTGCCCAGGGAGGTGCCAGGAGGGGCTGGCTGTGTCCTGGGAGCACAGGGGGTGCCTTTGGGCAGGCCTTTCGCTGATATTCACCCTCCTCCCTCCTGGTTTTTGTGGAGCACCTGGATGTGACAGCTCTGCTCTCCCTGTGAGTGACAACCCGGCTGATTCCCGCTTCTCCTTTGTCTCTGCTCTCCCCAGGGCACGGCAGGGAAAGCACAGAGGCCAAAGAGTCTCCAGTTAGGAGAGAACAGACTGAGTCTGCTGCAGCAGCCGAGCTGCAGCCCGCCCCCCATCACCCCCAAAACCCCACGGACACAAAGTAAGTGCTGGTGCTGGGATGGGACAGGAATAACTCCGTGTTTGCTCAGGGAAGCTCGCTGGGGAGGGGGAGCTGCTCTGAGTTGGGTCACACAGTGACTCGGGGCTCTTGGTTTTTGGAGATGTTTTTGTCGGGTAACAGAATTTGGCTGTGTTAGCAAAGGTCAGATTTTTGTGCCTTGCCCATCCCTTGTTAAATTGAGGTACCAGAGGGATTCCAGGGAATAGTTTGTGGCTTTTTCAGTTTCTTTCTTGTTTTCTCCTGCATTGACTTGGATGAGAAAGATGGGGAGAGACTTTTCGCAGGGGTGTGGAGTGATGGGACAAGGGGGAACAGCTTTAAACTGCCCCAGGACAGGGTTAGATGGGATATTGGGAAGGAATTCCTCCCTGTAAGGGTGGGGAGGGGCTGGGATGGAATTCCCAGAGCAGCTGTGGCTGCCCCATCCCTGGAAATGTCCCAGGCCAGGGTGGAGCAACCTGGGATAGTGGAAGGGGTCCCTGCCCATGGCAGGGGGGGGATTTAAAATCCCTCCCATCCCAAACCATTCCAGGATTCTGTGAATTTGGGGGAGGTTTATTAACCCCAAGGTGAACATCTCATGCAGTCAGGGTAGATGGCTGGAAATCATCGAGCCAGGTCTAGAGGAGCATCTCCAGTGGATTCCCAGGATGGAATTGCTGCAATCCAGTGGTGTTTGTGATGAGCTCTGTGCCTAAATCATCTGGGCAAGCCCTGAGGGCTTTGTTAATTAATGAACAACTCTCATCACGTGGCAAAAAATCCTAGGAAAACTTGCTCTGCAGCTTGGACACTCAACTGGAAATGTTACACCTGCAGGAGATGGGATTTAGCTTGAAGAATTAACAAAAAATGGAGGAGTTCAAAAGTTTCAAGAATATAATGAACTTTAAACAGCACAATAATCTGGTCCTGGAAACGAAAAGGGGGGGACAAAGACCTTCCTTGCATATCCAGGAAATTCTGGGGTTAATTCTGAAGCAACATTTAAATGTGGCTTGAGGTAAAAAATAAAAGGGATAAAGTGGGGAGGCAACCAGAAACACAAATAAAATCAGGAATACTCCTGAAGAAAGGTCTGTGAAGGGAATGTGAAACCTCCCTCTTCTCCTTAGCAAAGGGCTGTGATTGCCGTGGAATCCTGCTGAAGTTCGGGCACTTATCCCCTGCATCAGCTGGAGTTCAAATCACGGTGAATCCTGACGGGAAGCCCCACGGAGCATCCCAGATGTGCTCATGGATGCAGTTGGCTGCTCTCTCAGGATCTGAGCGTCTCACGTCAGCTCAGATCCGCCTGGGGAAGGGAAAACTCCTCGGGGCTTTGGGAATTTGAGGGAGAATCAGTTGGGATCTGACACATCCAGTCAGGATCAGCTGGATCCAACACATCCAGTCAGGATCAGTTGGGATCCAGCACATCCAGTCAGGATCAGCTGCTGAAGCAGGGAACTGCTCACAGATGGAAAATACAAGATATTTAATGAATCTCACTTAAAATCTGTGTGTTCAGTCCCACTTCCTATTCCTTTTCCACCTTTCTTTTCTATTTTTCCTTGTTTTTTCCTTGTTTTTTCCTTGTTTTTTCCTTGTTTTTTCCTTGTTTTTTCCTTGTTTTTTCCTTGGGTTTTTTCCTTGGGTTTTTTCCTTTCTTATTTTTTCTTGGTTTTTTCTTCTCTTACTTTTTCTTGGTTTTTTCTTCTCTTACTTTTTCTTGGTTTTTTTCCTTTCTTATTTTTTTTCTGATTTTTTTCTTATTTTTCCTTACTCTTTCCCATTTCTTTCTTTCTTTCTTTTTTTTTTCCTTATTCCTTTTTTCTTCTTGTTTCCAGGTTTCCCCTCCTTGCAGGCTGACGGGTTGGCAACCCCACCCCCTCCTCCACCCAAAAGCAAACCCTACGAGAGCAGCAACCCCAGGAATTCCGTGGAGGTGAGGAAATGGGAGCTGCCGGCTTTTTGGCTCCTGAGCAGGAGGCACCCTTGGAATTTTCCAGGCTGCTCCTTAGGGTGGTGCTGCTTCAAACTGGCCTGATCATTTCACTGCTTCACTCCCTGAAACCACAAAAGAAGCAAAAAAAAGGGATTTTTTTTTGCTTCAGGAGAAGGCCACGGCGTGCAGTGCCTTTATTATTTTTGTTTTCCAAGTGGGAGTTGTGTTGTCCTTGGTCAGGCAAACTGTGAGGGGGTGGGAAGAGATTGGAAACAAACCAGGAGCACGATTGGAAAGCTTCAAAACCATGAGCAGCGTCAATGAGTGCAGGAATTTGGGCCTGGAAAAGGAGGGAGAGGGGGAAACTCACCATTTTCAGAGGTGATAAACGTCCTCTTCTAATCCTCAGCTCAGAATAATCTCTTTTTTCAAGCCATTAGTGACTTCAAAAAGCCTTTATTTAAATCCTGGCCGACCCACAGCCTTTGTCTCAATTCCATGAAGTGATTTTTATCAAATTGTCCCTTTTTTAATGGTCTCTCATTAATATTTCTCTTACACTTTGGTGTCTCCAAGCCGTTTGGAATCCCTGATGTGCAAATCTCGTGTCAGAATGGTTTCACCTGCCCCTGAAATGAAGGTGCTGGTGATGCCAGACCAATTCCTTACCTTTGGGAAGCACAGAAAGGATCCTTTTGTGACTGGCAGAGGGATTGGTGCCTTCCCAAGCCCTGTCAGGAAGCTCCTTTTGCAACTGGAAGGGATGGAAACGTCCCCCAGTCCCATTTCCTGAGAGGATTTAGGGAGTACCTGAGTGGGATGAACTGGGATTTGTCCAGAAAGAATCCAAAGGGTGATCACCCTTAACGGCTTGAGCAGCACGGGAAGGCGAGGAAACAGCTCATCCCTTGATTCTGGGATGTGACACTGGAATAAAGCCTTGAAATGTGGGATGAAGGGGAGGTTTGCTGCTTTGCCCTTCACTTGGCTGTGTGGCTGCCGTGGTGGTGTGGCCAGCAGGGAGATTCCAGCTCCAGGGATGCTCTGGGAGTCGCTGGATCGTGAGGATTAATTAAAGAGCCTCCTTCCCTGGAGTCTTGTAAGGAAACTTAATTCCTGCCACGTCCTGGCTTGCAGCATCCCCCTTGGCCTGCAGCCAGAGGAGAAGGATTCGCAGGGCTGGAAGGAGAGGTTGGAAGGGATTTTCTGGAGGCTTTTGTTGCTTTGCTCTTGTGAAGTTGTGTCTGTCTTCCTGTGATTAAAACAGCCCTGAAATGTTGAGTTTTGGCTGGGAAGCGGCATCCCAAAATGCTGAATTTTGGCTGAGGAGTGATGAACCACACAAACTCCTCGCTCTTCCTGGCCTTTCCCATCTCATTTATTTACAGGATGCCCCTTAAAACAGGCAGGGGCAACTTGAAAAAACCCCACCAGTGCAGTTTTGTGCAAGAACAAAACCACCCTCCAAGGCCCTGGGCCAGGCAGGCAGGATGTGGCTCAGTTCATCAGAACTCCCCTCGCTCCCATTTGATGGTGTTGAGTTTTACCATTCTGATTTGGGAGGGTTTTGCATCCTTTTGGTGCAGCTCATCCAGCCAGGAAGACAAAGAACAGTCAAATTTCGGGAACCTGGGGAGGAAATGGGTTTGTTGGCGTTTTACCCATCACCAAGAAGTGGGACAGAGGAGCAAATGCTGAAGTTGTGCTGCGGGTCAGAAGCAATTAAAGTGTATCCTGAGCACTTTTTAGCAACTCAAAACATTTCAGCTCCTGTCATCTCCCGGGGATCTGTCCTTGTTTGCCCCTGTCCTGCGGAGCTGAGGCTGAACTCAAAGATTTCCTCCCGAAAGAACCATCAGGGCCTCTTGGATTTCTCATCTGGTGAAGAAAAACTCCTTCCCTTGCCAGTAATGGTTTATTTTCCTGTGTGTCTCCATCTCCTCAGGTTGCTCCACCGCTGCCCAGCAGGCGAGAGGCCAAACCTCCCCCTCCGCCCCCAAAAGCCAGGAAATCCAGCGTGGTGTCCTCGGAGCAGGGGCTGCAGTGAGGATTTGGTGTCACAGCAACGCCCAACCCGCCCTGGCTGCTTTGTTATCCCTGACCCTACACACTGGTGATGTCCCCTGCCGTTCCATGCACTTCCCACGGAGTTTTCTCTGGGAAAAACCAAGAAGGAACTGGCGTCGGGACTGGATTGCCTCCCCTCTGGTTTGCCTGTGCGGTACTGACACGCTAATCCCATAGCAGGAGTCTCCCTCCTGGAATTCTGGCCTTGTCTGTCCCGGGTTTCCTCGCTGCTGCCACTCCAGCAGCTCCTTCCCAGTGGGACTGGGAGCCCCAGGGCTGATCCCACTGGTGTTGGCACCGCAGGGCAGTGGAGGTTCCTGCCTGGGCCCCCTTCCCTGCTCAGCTGGTGCTGGGTTTGGTACCAGATCTCACCTTGGTGCTTTGCCATGGGGTGGGAAAAGTCCCTCCTGGGGATGTGGGAGATGAACAGAAGCTGCACTTTGGCCAGGGCTGGACTGGAGCCACCTGCATTGATCCCAGAACATACTGGGACCAGTTATATTGATCCCAGGGCATACTGGTACCAGTTATATTGATACCAGGGCTGAACTGGTACCACCTGCATTGATCCCAGGACATCCTGGGACCACCTGCATTGATCCCAGGGCATACAGGTACCAGTTGCATGGTGGTCCAGCTCGTGGCCTGTTTATTTATCACCAATATTGATGAAGATTTTGCTTTCTCTTCCATGAAATCATTTTGTTTAACTGTAATTACAATTTAGCTTCTGATTATCTGGTAAAGGCTGGGAAGAGCCACTAAAAGCCTGCAGAGGGTGTTGCTCCCAGCAATAAATGCAGTTATTGTGGGGCTGGGGGGTTTGCAGGCCATTATTCTGCTCCCCTGACTGCGCTGGGTGTCTGACCCTACAGAAAAATCAAAGTTTGTTAAACCTCATGAAAAGTTTTCTCAGCAAAGGCTCTTTCAGGGAAAACCAGACCTGACAAAAACAAACCCAACAAATCCAACCCCCGG
>VZRJ01009455.1:427861-443173 GCA_013397565.1 Ptilonorhynchus violaceus | reverse complement strand
GGGGGGGGGGGGGTTTATTCAGACTGAACTTGTCCTTTCCTTTTGCTCTTCCCTATTCTTTTGACATCGCTGCGGCTCCAGGAGCTGAGGACAGATTGCCTTCATCCCACAGTCACCCTGCATTCCCATCACCTCCAGGCTGGAGCAGTCACATCCCATCCATCCCCAGCCCGTCTGCTGCACGCTCTTCCAGCTGTCTCCGGGCTGCTGCTTCTCAGGGGAAATCTTGGGAATCTTCCTGGACACCCTGGCCAGGTTCCCCCCCTCTCTTGTAGGACGTGTCAGCTCCTCGTCGTGTTCTCGGGCGCAGACGCTGCTTGACTTGAAAACCTCAGGGTTTTCCTGTCTTCAAGCCCTGCCTGCCTGCTGCTGCTGCTCACCAGCTCCAGGAGCCTCTGGAACTTCCCCTGGAACAAGAACTTTTTGTCTTGGGCCGAGGATTTGGCTCCAGGCAGCAGAGCAGGATGTGGCCTCAGTGGGCATCTCAGCAGCTCCCATTGTTCATTCAGTGCCTTCCCCACCCCGCAGCCGCCCCTCAGCTCAGCCCCGGCTGCACTTCATGAACTCCTTGGATAAATCAGCAGGAACAAAGGGAGGGATCCCAGGGAATGGTTCCCATGGCGTGGGCAAACTGAGCAGTCAGGTTTGGGGTGTTTTGGCTCCAGGTGACTTTGGAGTTCTGTTTTCCAGCCTTTTTGCTCTGCTTTAACAACCTTAACGCGTGGATGGACCTTGTGCATCCAGGTTTTTTCCTGGAGAAGGGAATCACTCCGTGCCAAAACCCTCACAGGAGGAGGTCTGACCTTGGGAAGGATTTTTCATCTGATCTTCAACCACCTTTTTGCTCTTTAACTTGGGGAGATTTGGCTCTGGCTGCTTTTTTTGCAGTTACAGACCAGGTTGATGAACAGAGTCCTTGGCATTTTAGTGGTTCATTATCCCTCTTTTTCTTTCCTTGGATGAGCAGCAGCCAGGAGTGGGAACAGTTGGTACTTTCAGCTCTGCTCTGCCTTGAAATTGCTCCTCTCACCCGGGCAGGTCCCCTAAACCTCACCTGGCTTTGGTGCTCACGAGTTGAGGCTTTTCTCTCCCTGCCTTTGCGTTCCCAGTTGGACACTGGGATGGGCACCCCCTGAACTGGGAGGAGAGGAACAGGGCAACGTTTCCCTTCCCAAGATATTTTGGGTATTTTCGTTGGCAGTTTTGCCAGAAAGGGCTCTAAATTTGGCTAATTTTTTTCCCCTTCTCAGCATTATTTTTTTTCTAGACTCTGTAAACTTGTCCCACTTCTCCTTTTTTTGGCAAACTGGTCCCAAAGTGGTGCCCTCTTCTGTTACCTGAGCCCGAATGATCCAGGGCTTTGTGCCAGTTTTAGGGGGAAAAAAACCATCTAAATGTCGAATTTTTAAAGTTAATTGGGCATTTAAGAGTGTGAGTAAGCACAGGGCCTAATTGATTTTAATTAAGTGGAATTAAGTGCCCACATTAAGAGAAATCCCAGCAGATCCCTGATTTTTTTAAGTGTTTGATCATTGCTGTGGTACCTGCCTGGCTTAAGTTCTGATATTTCATTTTCAGAGACAATTTCAGGTGTCTCTGCTTAGTTTTTTAAACAAGAATCATCTTTTCAGGTTAATTAGGTGTTTTTGGAAATGTCTCTGATGTTTTTAAACTGAAGGGCTAAAAATGGGGAATAGGACAGTCCTTAGTGATGATCTCTGCACACCACAAATTGTAGCAATTTCTACCCAATTCTAATTGTAAATAAATCTCAAAAGTTAAAAACATCCACTCTGCAGAGGAGACAAAACCTAATCCCATTTCAGAGCCAAGCTCTTCAAAGCTGGTGTGAAATTTCAACTCTTTGAGGCTTTCATTTTTTTTTTTTCTCTTTGGAGAAACTCGCTCAGCACTTGTTTTCTGGAGCTTTTAATTAAAATTTGTCACGCTGGGCTAAAATTCCTTTAAAAATGTTCCAGGCTCTAATCCACGCCGAGGGCAGAGGGGAACAGGCGGCTCTGCCTGTGCGTGGATTATGGGATTAGGAAAGGACACGGATTCCAGGGAGAGCAGCTCTGGGATCTGCAGCGGCACACGGCTCCACCGTGGATGTGCAGAGGGGTTTTTTGGGAATCTCCATCCAAGAAATTCCCCCGCTCCCAGCCCGGTGTTGGCTCCGCATCCACACCGAGCTGGATTCGCAGTGGCAACGCCTCAGATTCCCTCTCCTTATTTATTGTTATCGTTGTAAATGGAAATAAGAAGTTTAAATCTGTAATTTAACTGATTTTTTTTTTATATAGTGAAAACACTCCTGACCTATTTCTGCTGCTTTCTTTTGATTATTTTTAGGTTTCATTAAAAACTTCATCTTATTTTTACCGTTGCAGACCAAATTTCTCTGGTGGACCAGCATGAGCTTTTCCAAGGGCTACAGCAGGGAGGAAAAATAAGGAAATAAAGTGATTTTTGTGATTGCTTGGCTTTTCAAAAGCACGAGTTTCACCTGATTCTGCTCTATTAACACGAATTAAAGCACCTTTGGGACAGTTTGGGCACTACAAGGGGTACTCAGAGGAGGCTCACACCTGTTTTTCAGGTCCTTGTGGTGCTGGTTTGTATTTTTAGGCAGAGGTGGGAGCTCCTCAGCAGCTCCAAAGTTCACCCCAATGCACATTTTATTAATTGCTTCTCACTGTGGTACTACAGAGGTTTAATCGTGATAAACCCTGGGATGTGTTCGTGGTGAATTGAGGAGAATTTGGGATGCTGTGCACATGTTTGTGTGTGTTCTGGGATGCTGGATTGGTGGTTTAATTGCAAACTCAACCTTTGCAGACTGCAAATACATTCTTTTATTTTATTTTCCCCTCTTTCTTTTTAGTCCTCTGCAACTGAATCAGTAAAAAAAATCGAGTTTAAAAGTGGCTCTGAAGGGAGCAGGAGCTTTGGGAAGGGAGGCTGCAGCTCTCTGGGTAAATGCCACCTCACACACTAAATCTGTAAAGCAAGGTGTACAAATTCTCTTTTTTCTTTTTTTTTTTTTTTTAAATGTATTGACTGTTGTAAAGTTTGTAAATAAGTTTCTAAAATAAATGTAGTTTTTATGATTCAACCAGAAAACGAGAGCATTAAAAGTCTTTTCATCATGGACCCCTGAGGGATGAGGGGAGTGAATTCCAACAGGAAATTTATTATTGATATTTTAACAAAGTTTTCTTGCTGTTTTACCCAGAGGTGAGCGAGGTGGGACCATTTTTTTTGTCTGTGATGTGAAACAAAAATCTCATCCAAATTGTCCCTTGCAGGGACACAAAGCAGAGCCCGCTCTGCTGCCCCCAGTCTGGGTTGGGATTCCTCTTCCACAGAAATCCAAGAATCCACACAACAATTTTCCACTGTTTTAATGCAACTTCAGGGTGTTTATTCACAAAAAGCCCACGTGAAGAGGAATTGGTTTTCACTCAGCTCTGAAACCTCCTGGGTCTGCTGCTCCGTTTGGCTTTGGGGTTTAAACCTTTCTTCTGCCTTCTCCCTCCACCAGCCTCTCCTGTAAAAACACACCAAAAGCTGGCTTTAAAGAGGTGAAATTAATTTAATGATGAATTTTCAGATGCTGAAATACCACGGGGTTGAAGCCCCGAGGTGTTTTGGGTGGAGGTGAACCGGGTGAATATCTGGGGTTTTACTCCCTGCAGTGCCCCAGGGAGGGGAATTTTTGGGCTCCCTCCTGCCTTCCCAAGGAAATGATGATGATAAATTCAACTTTTTCCATGGGGTGGACCATTTCCAGCCACTCCCCTTGCTTTCTCTGCTTAATATTCCTGTAGCAACTCCAGGAATGTGTTTCCTTGGAAAAGCTGGGTGTGGAAAAAGCTTCATTTGTTTTCAGTGTCATTAAGCAGCAGGAAATGAGCAGTTCCTGAGCAAACCTCAGGATCTGGGGTGGGGTTGGTCCCTTCAGCTCTGCAAAGAGAGGCCAAACTTCCCTCAGCCAGGAGCGTCAGGGCCTCATTTTAAATATCCTGGTGATTATTCTGGTGTATTTTCCTGCCTAACACCACCTATTACACTAAAAAAAATAACAGAAAATAGTGAATTCCTGCTGCTGCAGGCAGGGCTGTTGGAAGCCAGTCACAAAACTCAATTCCAACACATGTTCAGTACAAACAGAACTTAAAGATGACCTCAAATCATATTTATTTAGGTAGATCCTGCATGAAAATCCAGTGGATTTCAGGCTCTGATTACTGTTCCTACATCCATGAGCCTTTTCCAGGCCAGGCTTCTCAGCGAGAGGCTGGAGAGGGTTTCAGCTCCTCAGAACTTTGGGTCTTGGCTTCAAATGTGAAATACAGATTGAACATTGGAGCTTTTGGGATGGCCCAGAGCCCCTTGCCAGGCAGTGGTGGCCATCTGGCCCCATCAAGGTGTGGCTGTGTTAATTAAAGAGGAGCTTTTCTTTCATTTCTGGGGCTGGGGAGGGCTCTGCTGTCACTGCTCTGCAGCAGTTAATGGAAAATCCATTTCCCAGCCCTGGGGAGCTGGGGAGCAGCAGCTTCCAGATGGCTGCATCCTCCAGCTGGCAGGGCTGAAGGATCCTTCCCTCGGAGTGGAGCTGCTGGGATGGGTTTGTGGGCAGGGGGAGAGTGGCTGCCTTGATTTGGGGTTTAGTTTAAGGAGTAAATGCCACTGCTACAAGGGGAGCCTTGGAATGATGGATCTCTGTCCCAGGAATGTCCCAGGGAGGGATTTGGGAATGATGCAGGGGATAATGGCCCAGTGGGAGGTGTCCCTGCCCATGGGATGAGGTGGGTTTTAGGTCCCTTCCAACCCAAACCATCCTGGAATTGCATCATAAGGGCAGAGCCAGCATCCCCTCATGTGAACCAAACTTACACCCCTCTTCCTCCTCCTCCACCACCTTTTTCCCCCCTTCCCTCAGGTATTTTCTTTACATTTTCCCACAGTGATGACAGAACAACCACGTTACTCACCATGGCTTCCTGCAGATCCCTGATCCTGGAATGCTGCTGCGAGCCCGGGCACTCACTGTGCTGCACCTCCCCCAACTTTTCCATTTCATTTGCAATCTGGGTTGGGAAGAGTGATACAGGGAAGTGACAGAACCTTCAGGAAAGGAGATTTTTCTGCCAAAGTGACTCTGCCCCAGTTAGAGATGAAGATAAAACTGTTCCACAGCTCAAATTCACCTTTTCCTCACGAAAACCAGGATGCTGGAATTCTGCTAGGAAGGACTTTTGATTGGAAAGGAGGGGAAAACCACTGGTGTCTTTTAATTGCTGAGCATCCCCCACGTGCCAATTGCCAAAATTTGAAGGGAGGTGGAGGAATTGTCATAAAGCAAACCCTCAAATATTGGAATTCAGGGAGAGGATGGAATCAGGTTTAACCTGGACCCCAAAGCTCCATCTCTCCCTTGGGGCTGCCTGCCCAAACTCCGGTTGCTGTTCCTTGTGCCAGGCTGACCGATGTCACCTCACCCCTTATTTCCCAAATCCTACTTTAAAAAAATGTGTTTATACACAGATCTGGGTGTGTGTGGGGGACACACAGGTCTAGAGGGAAGCCTCAGTCACCTTTCCAGCTGCGTTTTTCCCAGGTCAGGGTTGTTTTCCAGCCCAGAACCCACCTCTTGGAATGGCCCCAGCAGGTCCTGGGCGCTCCTCTTCCCCCCGGGCTGGAGGCCGTAGGACCAGTGCTGAGCCAGGCACGTTCCCACAGCCAGCACCAGCAGCAGGACTCTGGCCAGCATCTTCCTGGACTGCTCCATCCTGGGGAGAAAAAAGCACCTTTTTGGTCATAAAGGCATTTCAGCTCCATTTTTACCTCAGAGAGGGGTGGAAATGTGGCATTTCTGGGTCGTAGAATCGTGGGATGTCCTGAGCGGGAAGGGACCCACAAGGTTCATCCAGTGCAAGCCCCTGGCCCTGCACAGCCACCCCAAAATCCCACCCTGTGTCTCCTGCAGTTCTGGGTGGGAGCCACAGCTGGAGCTGGAGCCTCTCAAAGCGTGGATTAGAGCTCCATAAAGGGATTGGACATCTGAGAAATTTGGATGGGGATCTAAATCGGGATCTTTGAGTCTCAGGCACGTCTGGACCTCAAAGGCTGCACTCCCCGGTGGTGCTTGGCAGATGTGTCCGGCTGCTTTCTGCTCTGATGTCCCTGCTCCTTACAAACTGCCCCTTCCAGCCTCTTCTAATCCAAGTTTTTCTTCTGATAGGAGCATCTGTAAGCTCTGGATAAGTAAAAAGAGAACGTGGGATGCTGTTCCAGCACTTTACCTGCTGCCTGGGAGAGGCTGTAGAGCAACTCCAACTCTTCTCCTCTGGAAAACATCCTGAGCGTGCTCCCACCTCAGTTTTATATCCAAGCACCCCAGTGCCACCCCTTTCCCAGCAGGTGCCTTTCTGTAATTCCATCTCCAGGGCTGCAATTTCGTTGTTAAAATCGCTGTGGGGCAGCCCGAGCAAAGCCCATAATTGGAACACCCCCGAGCAGCCATTAAATGCAGCTGCTTTCCCTCAGGGCCATAAAAGTAACAGCCTGGCTTTTAAGAGGTTGTAAATCCCACATCGGGATCCGGCTGATCCTGCTGGAAAATACAGGAGCTTTCCTGTCAGGGGCTTCTGGTTTCTTTAGGAAAAAGTTCTTGGGTGAGTTTGAGTTTGTGGAGGGCGTGGAATGGGTGAGGAGTGGAGCTCGGGCTTTAGGAATTATGGAATGGTTTGGGGTGGAAGGGACCTTAAAACCCATCCAGTTCCATGGGTAGGGACACCTTCCACTATCCCAAGTTGCTGCATCCTGGCCTTGGGCACTTCCAGGGATGGGGAATCCACCCAAATCCTTTTCACAAGGGCCTGGACAAGGGGGAGTGGCTTTAAACTGACAGACAGGAGTTTTGGGTTGGGAAGAAATGTGTATTATTGGGTTTTTATTGGGAAGGAATTCCTCCCTGTGAGGGTGGGGAGGGGCTGGGATGGAATTCCGAGAGAAGCTGTGCCTGCCCCATCCCTGGAAGTGTCCAAGGCCAGGTTGGAGCCACCTGGGATAGTGGGAGGTGTCCCTGCCCATGGCAGGGAGTGGAAGTGAAATTATTTTTAAGGCCCCTTCCCACCCAAACCATTCCATATCCTTCATTCTTGAGAGTTTGTGCATTGCAGCTTTATAAAGCAGCCTTTATTGAGATTTATTTGCATGCTGGAGTTAAATTCACCAATTTTGACTGCAGAAATGATATTTTAGGATTTTTTTAAACCCCCCTGGCAGCTCCTCTGACTTCTCTGCCTTGTTCCCTGTTCTCCAAACATCCCCTGTTCCGGCTCCCACGGCCTCTCGGAGCTTAATGGATTAAAAGTAATTTAATAAGTAAATAATTCAAGGAGGATTTGGTGACTCTTTAGCAGAGTCATTCTTCCTGCCCTGCTGCTCCTCCTACACAGCCAGGGCAGCCAGCACGGGGCTGCAGCTGATAAACTGATCAAGCTGTGAAAATATTGGGATCAAGGGGGGAGAAATGTTCCTGTTCCTCGGGCATGGATTTGGACAGGGATGTTCCTCTTTGGAGGCTCCTTCCTTCCCTGATGAGCCTTGCAAAAATTAAGGTTATTTAAAGGTAAAAGGAGATTTGGGTTGGACATTTAAAGAGAGAAGGAGGCCCCTGCTTAGGCCAATAATTGCTCATTAACCCTGAGCAGCTTTAAACAACTTTTTCTGCACAGGTTTCTGTTGCATCCACAGGAATTGGGTCCCTTCCAGCTCAGGATATTCCAGGATTCTCTGATTATTCTGCCTCCAACTATTTCATTAAGCAAATATGAAGAAGGGTGGGGACAAAAAAAAGCTGAAAAGTCTCGGAGATGAATGACAAATCAAAAAAATTCCATCCAAATTAATGGATCAGAACCACTGCAGGAACCGCCCTGGTACATTTGTTTCTCCAGCAGGTAATTTTATGCTTAAAACAAAAATCGTTGTTCCTCTCACACAACCCAGGTAATATTTGGGGTTTTTTTTAATCAAATGAAGACAACCAAGCCGCTTTTCTCTTTCACACTTTTATTAATGCAACTTAAATTAGGCTGGAACCTGCAATTTCTGCACAGGGCTCTTGACACAGCTCTGCCCTAAGAAGAGATACCTTAAATCCAGCTGTGAGTGATGGTGCCACATGCTCTGATTATTCCATAGTGCTTCAGTGAAAGTCCAAATAGATTTTATAATACACAGTGATTATGAAAATAGATATATTTTGTTTTTCCATACAATAGTTTTACTTCTGCCAGCTACAAAATATGATAAAGAAAAATAATTCATTTATTTCTCTAGCCCTAGGAATCTTCTACTGCAACACACACACACAACATTCCCACTGAAAAGCCATGAGGTGGGAGAAAGAACTCCAAAGTCACACTGAAATATTTCCTAGAGCCTGATCCAGAGGAATCTGCAGGAAATAATCCCAATTCTACACCACATGACCCTGGGATTTTGAGCCCTGCAGGTTCATGGCACACGCCTGAGTCAAGTGAACTCGAAAAGAAGGGAGAATCCTACAATTCCCCCCTTAAACACATCCTGTACTCATCCCAAATCATCACTGATCCTCCCAGACTGGTGGCAAAGCAGCATTTTTGTAACAACGACTGAGACAACGAGACTTGAGGACAGGAAATTGCACTGCAAGGGAGAGACAAGCCCTGGACTCCAGCTCCCCTGGGACTCCAACTGGGACCCACTGGTTCTTCCTCCTCCCGTGTATCTCTACAGTAACAGCTTCACTTCCTTGGATTCAAGGTTAGTTTTAACTTTGGGGTGGTTGAAGCATCTGAGGTAAGTTCTTGATGCACCTTTTTTTTCTTTTGGTATAGTTTCATCATGTGCTTTTTGATTGTGTGTAAAAGAAAGGTGGGGGCAGCTGAGAACTCCATGGATCCTACAGGGAAACAGCTCCTTCTCCACACCCAGGGCTGCTCAGAGGCCTCTGCCCTGCCCAGCTCCCCCCAAAAAGCAGCTTTCCCTGCTTTCTGCACAGGGACAGCAGGGGTGGAAGGGCAGGGGAGGGCACTCGGCCCCAGGCAAGGTGCTGTGACAGCCCCTTGAAGCAGCCCAAAGGGAATGGGAAGATCCAGCTGGGAAAAGGATGATGCCCATGCTTTCAGGGAGTATTTGCATAGTACATGGAGGGGAAACAGGGAATTTATTCACCTGCTGAGGTCATGAGGGGAGGGTGGAGCACGAGCTGGGGCCTCTCTGCTTCTCTCTGCTTTGGTGACAGGTCTGGGCTTTCCTCTCTCCACTGAATTCCCCACAAAAAATGAAAACTCCGCAGGAATTCCAGCTTGGAGTGGCCAGGACACCTGAAGGCAGGATTTTCCTCACCAGCTGTGACTGACAGGGCAACTCCACACTCACTGGGGAGAGGATTAACTAAAGCCAGCCAATTTCTGAGCAGGGAATCTTCCACCCCAGCAGAGACCTGAGCAGCCCCTGGGGACACTGAGCCACCCCTGGCACGAGCACACAGACTGGAAATACACCTGTAAACCTGAACTTGGTTGCTACTGTACAGGAATAACATTTTCTATCCATATTGCAGCTACAGATTTAATAAATAGAATTGCATATATTGTGCTTTATAAATTGAAACGCATTCCAAAGTGAGGCAATGCTAAACAATGAAACCTTTGAACCCTTCCCCCCCCCGCTCCAAACCAGCCACACTTTCTGGTTTCAGCACCAGCCCACTTCCTCACTCTGCTCACAAAGGTACAAACTCTCTGTTTGTACCCCTGAAAACAAAAATTCCCTCCCCAAAAGTGATTAAAAAAGAGTTTACCTAGGCACTACTGCAAATATAAGGTGGCTAAGAACCATTACTTTAACTCGGGACGGGGAGGAGGTGAAGAAAGTCACGATGAATGTTTGGATTCCTTCCTCTTCAGGGTGTTCTGTCCCCCTATCTGACACTCTGGGACATGTGCAGGGGGGTCAGCATCTCCTCAAAGATGGCTCCTTTCACGTTGGATCCCCTCAAATTCGCTTCTTGTAGGTCACACCCTGATAGATCACAATTCTGAAGGGGGAGAGGGAAATTAATGTTAATTGGATAGACCCAGAACTTTGTTTAAAACTTTAACTCCATTGACCTTAACTCCATTCTACTTTGGAGAAAAACCAGCAATCCCCAAAATGATCAGCTTTTTTGATACATATATATTTATATTGGCATATGAAATGAATCCCAACTCACTTCCAAGTCAGTCCCTGCCAGCGTTGCTCCTCTGAGGTTGCAGTTCTTTAGTTTGGCGTTTTTCAGCGTTGCCACTCTGAGGTTAATCCCTGTCATCTGACTGCCCTCCATGTCCACACCCTTCAGGTTGGCACCTGGAGCACAAACAAGAGGAGGTTTGGAGGGGAAAATCAGCCAGAAAGGCGGCAGCTCCAGCCTGGTGCTTCCCCAGAGCTGGGGAAACTGGGAGAGGTCAGGGTAGAACTGGGAATTTAATGATTATTTGGGCAGAGTCAGTCCAGGGCTGTGGACTCTTCCCATGGGTTGCACAAATCACAGCTGGACCTTTCACCTGCCGCATAAATGTACAAGTACAGGAGTGTTTCCATGGCAAAAACTCACCTTCCAAATTAGCTTTAAGGCCTGATGGATCTTCGAAGTTGCAGCCTTTCAGGGACGCTCCCTCTGCGTTGGAACACAACATCTTCACCCCCTGCAGGTTTGCACACTGGCAGAGACAGGATGTGAGTCACGAGGGTGTGAAGATAAACACCAAAACTGATCATAACTCACTTTTAAATTCTGCTTTGTAACTGCATCCCCCCCCAAAGCACAACCCCCCTGTTACTGGGAGGGCACGAAAGCGTTTAAAGTGGAACAATCGCAGGAAACACTGGGAAAGTGATTTTTTTTCTTCCAATTCCTGCTTTTTGAAGGAAGTCCAGGGCGGCCCAGGCTCCCCAGGGTGCAGCATCCTTACATCCAGCACGGATCCAGAGAGGTCAGCTCTCTCCAGGTTGGCACAGCACAGGTTGGCGTGGGCCAGGTTGCAGCGGCTCAGATTGGCCATCTTGAAGTTGATGTAGCGAAGATCCAGGCGGGAAAGGTCGGCTCCACTGAAATTCAGACCCTGGAAAAGCCAAGGAATGAAGCCCCAAATGGTTACCACGGTGTTCATTTTGTCTGGACACACAGAGTTAAAGGCAACGTGTCTGTGTATTTGTGTGTATAAATCTAGACAGATGAACAGAGGTACTGAAGCCACAGGTCCTTCTAGAACCTTCCAGGGCTGGTAAAAAGAAGGGAAAGACTTTTTATATGGACAGAGAGTGCCAGGACAAGGGGCAATGGTTTTAGAGGGCAGGGTTAGATGGGATATTGGGAAGGAATTCCTCCCTGTGAGGGTGGGGAAGGGCTGGGATGGAATTCCCTGAGAAGCTGTGGCTGCCCCATCCCTGAAGTGTCCAAGGCCAAGTTGGAGCAACCTGGTCTGTGGAAGGTGTACCTGCCCATGGCAAACTGGAACAAGATTATCCTTAAGGTCCCTTCCAGCCCAAACCACTCCATGATTCTATACAAATATATACTCACAAGACCATTTATTCTCCTACATAAATCTAATGAAATGTAAATGCAAAGCTCTCAAGATTTGTCCTTAAAACAGGCAATGAGTTTAAACTATGAGAGGGCAGGGTTGCATTAGATGTTAGGAAGCAATTCCTGGAGTTTTGTTGGAAAGACAAAGCCTGAGCTGCCTCACCTGACAGCGCAGCTCCGACTTGGTGGGCGTTGCCAGCAGGAATCGCACAAACTCCTTCCGAGAGATGGGAGAGTGATCCTCAGCTGGCTGGGAATTCTGGGGGGAGAGGTGTTGGACACAGTCAGCACTGAATGCCACGCTCCCTGCAGGGACAGGATGTGCATCCAGCTGTTGCAGAGCTCAAGGTACCTTAATAGCAATTTCCAGGTGTTCGATGAGTGAGTCGATACCAAAAAACCTGGCTTCTTCCAAAACCCCTAAAAACAAAGCAGGGCTGGTTATCCCAGGGAATTGTTAATCCAGAGAGCAGCACCCTTCTCTCCCCTTACTGGAGAACAACCACAGACTTTCTATTGGATGTAACTGAGTAGAGGAAAGGTTTGCTTGCAGCTAAAAGGAAAAAAATAACTCAGACACAACATTTCCAACACCAGCATTAGGTGACAGAGATCAACTCCAAAATTCCACATATTAATCCAGTATGGATTTTTAATGCTCCAAAGATAAATAACCAGCCTATCCTCATTAAAGCAACGTGGAGTTGCACAGTGCTTGAGCATAAATCCACCAAAGGAAAACTCCCAACCACGGGGATGAGCACACAAAGCTCCCTCTGGCTTCACCACGGGCACCTGAGGGCAAAGCTTAACTTCCAAGGAGGAATAATTGAGGAGATGTCAGACAGGTAATACCTACCTAGCAAATTAATGCCATCATTTACAATGAGCTGTCCGTGACGCAAATAGTTCAAAATGGGCTCAAAATACTCGGGACTGCGGTCAATGAGGAAAGCTCCTCTAGGATCTTGCTTATTCCCCCAAGCATCTGTTTCCACAACATATATATATATAAAATTACATTGGATGTAGTCATAGAAGAGCATTTGCTTCAGTTTTCAGAGGGTTTTTTTATTACCAAAGGGTACTGGAATATCAAACATTCCACTCGGAAGGGCGGTTCGTAGAGAGAGGAAGGAAAAGGGGGGGGGGGAGGGGGGCGGAAATCAGCTTAAAATGAACTTGGTCCTGCTATGAATAACTCATTTTATTATCACATACAAAACAATCGTGGCTACAATAAAAGCAGCACTGAGATTTTAGTCTGATTGTCTCCCCAAGGCTGCCTCGTGCAGAGTTTTGCCCATTGGCTCTGCTGGCAAAACTGAGGAAGATGCAACGACGAGATGAAAACCTCAAATCAAATGAACAAACAAAAAAAAAGGCACAAAATACTGACAATGGATGGGAGTTGTATTTTCAGTTTGTGAGATGATAAACATAAAGGAAAAAACAGTTACTAAAAAAAAATTAATGTTCTGCTTTGATACTTTAACATTATTTTCGTTTATGAACAGGAGTCTCAGTTTGACAGTGCCTTTTGCCTACTTTGCTCATTTATTACTTAAAAATAATAAAGTTTATCTCAATATACTCACCTTTGTCTTTAAACATGTGGGCCAACATACTGTCAGGTTCTTTGTTAACCAAAGTGCTCCTAGGAAACAAAAGCAGCGCAGTTTAATTTTTACTTCATCTGAAAATGTTTAAGAATTAATTTCTTGCAAAACCGTGCTGGCGAATACAAAATACAGGGAAAGCAGCAGAAGTCAAAGACCTCCTAGTTCACAGGGAATTATTTTTTAAGGTAGTTTGCTTTACTGAAATGAAGTTTTTCAAGTGTTTTAAGAGCATTTTTACCGTGTGGTGGTGAAGTATCTGCCTCCCACATTGAGAGTCAGCCAGTCCGTGTGGGACCCTGTCAGCTCCTCCTGAGCTCTCCCATCAGTCTGAGGGTCTGCAGAGAACACAGTAATCATTGGAAATTTGTGAATATTCCTTAATTACCTCTCTATGGTAAGAGGTATCTTCTGCAAACACCACCAAATAACGTCTTTGATTTGTGAGAAAGCAAAATAAACCCTTTATTAAATGAAAGATTAAATATAAGAATTACAGACTTACCAATGAAGGGCTCCCCTTCACAGACAAACAAAACATCATCGTCCCTGAGAGAAGAGGGGCAGGGGGAAGAGGAGGAGAAAAAGAAGATTAATCATAATTTACTGTTCATCTAATTGACAATTCCACAAAGTGGAACCTCTCCTGATTACTTTCAGGTAAATTATAACCAGTTGCCATCAGCTGGAACTTCTGTATCTGATTTTTATCTGTATTTTGCAGGTTCCAGTGGGTTGGAATGGGCTGACTTCACCAGAGATTTTATCTGTAGCAACCAGGTAGAGACCACTCGTGTCACTCAGCTCATTCTTACAAAGCAGCTGCTTTTCTCCCCAAACTGGGACTATTCTGTGGAGGCAAAGCAATGACAGAATTTGTCTCCTTTTCAGAAAAACCCTCATCCCGGGGCTGACTGGAATAGTGGGGGTTTCCTGGTACAAACACTGCCCTGGAATCAATACAGGAGGATGTGAAAAGGCCTCAAATGCAGCTTGTATAAAGTTCAGAATCAACAGAGAAAAAACATGAAAGGACCTTAGGGCATCCTGACTGGAAATTTTAATATCTGCCTTTAAGGAAAGCACTGGTTATTGATTAAGAAGGATTAACAGGTTAATCTCTTAATCCACATCTCTGATTTGCCTTTTATTGGCTCATCCTTACCTAATCAAAGCAATATCATCGATGAGCCCCCCTTTGCCGTTGTAAACACTGGTGGCTTTTATCCCGAGCTTGTTACTGGCCACAGAGAGCAGATCTGAGAGAGTCCCATAAACAGCCACGACCTGGGGAGGGAGAGAGGAGGCTGTGAATAAAAACAAATCCATGCAACTGTGCTCCAAGAGTTCTGCCACTTCAGACTTAGCAGGGCTAGGAAATGCACACGGATTTTGACTAAAAACCAAGGAAACACAGCAACTTTGGCGTTAGAACACAAAAACGGGGTGATTTGCACAGATCCCAGCAAAATCTAGGCAGCAGCAGAGACAGAACAAATGTTGGTGCTCTAAGAATATCATTCAGTTATTTATTTTTCTGAAGAAATATTGCTGTTTCTTCTGTGCCCAGCCTCTCCCAAATGTATTTCCCTTCCTAAAACCACAGATTAAAGCACAGTCAGGAGATGGGGATGGGAAAATCAGGATCATGGGCAGCACTTGGAACTGCAAGACTGAAGTACAGTCACACTGAACTGTCTTGAGAGATGGGGATGGAAATATCAAGATCATGGACAGAACTACAAATTAAAGCACAGTCACATGAACTTCTGCACTCAAAATGAGGATGGAAACATCAAAACTCTGGACTCTATATAGAACTGCAGCCCGGGGCCTTTCCCTGTGCTGGACATGCACTGGTTGGGCCTAGAAATTACTATTTTCAGTCTTGAGAAGATTCTAGCGAGGTTTTAAACCACTAATTGCGGTTATTCCCGGGGTAACCCCCCGGAGGGTCAGTCCCTCCCCAGAGCCCTCATCCCACAGGCTGCCCCCGACACGAGCAGCCGGACCCCCCTCCCTAAAGCCACGAAGCGCCTCCACCCGCGACAAATCCCCGCC
>VZRJ01009455.1:386092-427378 GCA_013397565.1 Ptilonorhynchus violaceus | reverse complement strand
GGGCGGGCGCGGTGCCGAGGTGCCGAGGTGAGGGCGGCTCGGGAGGGCTTCGCAGGAGCGGGGAACCCGCGGGGGGTGTCCGGGAGGGTGCGGGGATGTGCGGGGTGCCCCCGCTCAGACCCTCGGGGTGCCCGGGCAGGGGGGGTGGTATCCACCGGGGGAGCCCCGGCTTGGGTGTTCGCCCCCCGTCGGGTAGCGGTGACTGTGGGTATCGGCCTGCGCTGTGGCCTGAAAGCAGAAGAAAAAAAGAAAAAAAAAAAGGTGCCCCCGCGTCCTTAAACAGGTTAATTTTGCTTCTAAAAATGCACGTGTTTTGCAGAACTGAAGTTTCAAGAGTCACGTTATTGAATTGCACGTCATTAACTTCAAATCTAAGAAAATAAATGCAAGAAGAAATAACCTTTTAAGGTTTCTAGTTAAAGCTTACTGGTATTAAAGAAAAAAGTATTATTAGTATTTTTCCTTCTGCTGCCTTCTCTTTCTACTTATACTAATTAGTATTATTGAAAGTATTAGTAAACTTAATATTTGTTGTAATACTTGGAGCAAAACAGTCACAGTGTAATTGTGATTAATGTGTTTTATACACGTGTTTTATACTAACATAAAATTTGACAGAGTGAAATCACAGCCTTGTGTTTCCTTACCCTGAGTCACTTCTGTTTATGTTTATAATGCAGATTTTTATTGCTCTGTGTTTTCCTTTCTGGTCCCAGTGCCTTGTGTCATTTCCCTGGAGTTAAATTTCCCTTCCCATCCTACTGTTAAACACCTTGTCCAGGATAAATGTGGATTTGGGAGAAGCTTGAGCATGGTAATGAACCCTTGCTCTTAGCAAATAGTAATTATTTCTCTTTCTTTGATAGGAATCTGTAATTAAAGGAGAAAAGGCTGAGTGAATGTTTTTTAAAATAAACCACAAACAATGCTCAGAGGATCTAGAACTCCCCTGAAAATTAAAGAAAATGAGAGTGGCTGTCCTGAAGAGAAGGAAGAGGCCTCTTTCCCTCTGTCAAAAGACCAGAAGATCTGCAGAGTGCCCAAACCAAAACTCATCAGAGCATCCAAGGAGAATTTCAGCGGTGGGAAGCAGACACGGCCACAAAAACGTGCCCTGAAATCCCCCAGAGGCCCTGAGGAGGGTTTGGGTCACCCCCAGGGGGTCGATGTGAGCTGGCAGCTCCCTGGGGGCTCTTTTGGGGTGCTCAGGGGGGATGTGGTTGGAGAACCCCCCTTGCCTTTGGACACGAAGGAGAATTTTTCAAGCAGGCAACCTTTTCTTTTGGGACATGACTTCTACTCCAGTCCTGAGAGGGACAGAGAGGAAGAAAAACCTGACTTTGGAATATCAGAGGAACAGGGGAAAAAACCTGGTGATTTTGCTACTGTGACAATTGCTGAGTTTGGGGTTGCTCAGAAGAGTTTTACCAAAAGACCCACGGGTGAGGCTGAGTGACAAATGACTGTGCTCCTTCTCAGAGGGGCTTCTTGAGGTCATTTGGTCCAACTTTGTGCCAAAAGCTCCAATTTAGGGCACATTCAGATGATCTGAGTTTGATTATGCCCAAGGAGCAGACTGAAGCTGTTGCTACAATATCTTGCATATATAGGACATTTATAATATTTAACTATATAGGTTATATCCTACATAGTTAAATGCTCCCTATTTATCTCTCTTCACTTGATGAGGTGTCTGTTTCACAAGGGAGTTGTAAGGCAAATTCTGCCAGTATTGGTAAACACTTTCTTAAAAAGCAATTGTAAAACTTAAGGGCAGCTCCTCCCTTGGTATGTGATTAGTTAAATATTAACCTAATTTTAGGCACTTAATTTGCTTTTGCCCAGGGAGTTTTCTTGAGCTGAGCAGGTAACTTTGTATCTTTGAATAAATAGTATGAATCTCCCTTAAAAAGGAAAAAAAAATACTGTTTTAAAGCTTCAGGTATTACAAGATATTTTTCTGGTGGTGGTGGTTTTCTTTTGAACTTCTCCTCTCTCCTTTGCAGGGACTTCTCCCACTTCATTAAAATTTAGGAGGAGATCAACCATTGGATTGAGGGGATCTCCAGAAAACAACACCCTGATCCGGTACCTGGCCCAGCAGAGGAGCAGCAGGCAGAAGGAAGGTTTCACACAGGTGAGGGTCCTTCCCAAATATCTGATGTGGGAGTTCAGTTCTCTCCAGGAACCAACATCTGGCAAAACGGGGAGGCAAACCTTGGGAAGAATCCAGCAGGAGGGATAACCATGGCATTAATTTTGCTGATGTCCCTTGGACACCTGACTTTGGGAAAAGGGGATGTTCCAGGTTTTGTGCACATTGCTGGAATTTCTTCTCTATGTTGAGCTTGCTCATGTGTGTTAGTTTTTGTTGCTTTCCTGTGTTTGTTGTGCTTGAGTTTTGGGTAATTCAAGTGTTGCTGGTTCCAAGTGAAGTCAATCCAAGCACAAGTGACTTGTTTAATCAGGTTTGTTCATAGCTTGAGCTATCCTGGGCTGTCAGAAAGCAAAGTGTGGACATGGTCTAGAGGAACAGATTATTAAATGCAGTAAAATTTAACAGATTTCTTGATAAAGTTACTTTTTTGCTTATTTTTACCATACAACTACAATTGCAGCCAGATTAAATACAAGAGTTGGTTCTTGTTTGTATTTTATCTCAAAGCAGAAATACAAAACATTAAAGCTCATATGTTGGGGCAAGCAATGTCTGATGGGGTTAACTTTGTTTTGGCAGATCAGTCCTTTTAAACATGCAAATGTGAGGTCGTTGAAGGACAAGATCGATGCCTTTCAAAGCTCCTTTGAATCCCTGCAAGAAGCTGAGGGGGAGTCTGGGCTCCCCGGGCTCTCCCACCTGGCTGATGCTTCCCAGGAAGGATCCACCCAGGAAGGAGGGTCCTGTAAGTTGATTCAATGTTCTGGTCAGTGATTTGTCTTAAATACAGCTCTTCCTTTAGCTAAAAGCATGAAACTAAAAATACTTCTTATAAAATAAAATTATCTTCCTTTGTAAGGCTTGGCACAGTTGGTTGTGTTTGGTTTGGGTTTCTTTTTTCCATTTCAAACTGTCTTAAACCATCCTGAATAGTGGTTTTTCAGAAAACTTGTATTTTTGTGCCTCTTTCCTTAGTTTTAATTCCTAGATTTGTACTCTTTGATGTATTTTTCACTAAGCATTTGTGTTTTTCCACTTTTTTCCATGAAACTGAGAATGGATTTTATTTTACTTCTGTTATTGCTGGTTTAATTAACATTTATATGAACAAAATAACTTGCTTAGTTTTGAAGATTTGGTAATGTTATTTTCAAAGTAGACCTAAAAAATGTGTTCTTTTCCCTGACTAGAACATTACCTGGCTTTTTGCACCTCTTGGTGAAGAAACACAGAAAGAGAATTCACTGAAAAACCTGAAGTTGATCTTTGTGGTTTGTTTGGGTTTTGTTTTCTTTTTAATGGATGCAGCTCAGAACAAAGCACCCTTTAAAAAAGAGCCAAACCTGGAGCAGTGGAGTGAAAAGTTCATGCTGGGCAACAGAGGAGCTGGTTTGAAAGAAAATTTAAGTCCAGATGGGACCAAGAGCAGCAAGTGTGAGACCAGGATCTGCAGCATCTTGTCCCCACACCGAGCTGTGACTGTCACTGACCCTGCTGCTGCTGCTGCAAAGGTGCTTTAATTAGGAAGAAACTTCTAAATCAGTCATTAAAATAGACAGATTTTTCATTTGTTGTGTTTAATCCTTTTAAGCATTGAGCCTGGGTGTTTTGGGAAAAGAAACTCAAGTTTGAAGTAGTGGGTGATTGAGAAAACTCTGAAATCCTTGTCTGTGGCATTAAAACCTCCACAGGTTGTGCTGTTGTAAAAATCCTCTAACTTTTTCTCTAGGAATGGCTTAATGAGCAAGAAAATCCTATTAAATCCTTGGAGACTGTTGTAAGTGGAGATATCTTGGAAACAGACCATGGTAAGAGGATTCAGCAATATTATAATCTTTGTTATATTCTCATTAGGAAGGAAAAATCTCCCTCCAGCCTTTCAGTGTCACATCTGTCCTTGCTCTAAAGTTCACAGATGTGACCACAGCACTGGTGGCACTGGAAGTGAAGCTCTGTCAGATCTGAGCACAAAGAAGGGTGGTTTTGTGGAAGATCTGAGCCTGGGAATGTTTGATGGAAGCAAAGCCCCTGTCACCCCACCACGGACAGGGAATATTCCCATACATGAGCTCACCCAGAGTGGATCCCTGCTGAGATCCATCCTGAAGAAAACCCCCATGAAGCAGCCAATGGACATCCCAGAGGTTGGTTCAGTGCCTCACTGAGGATGAGCTTAAAAATGTTTTTGTGACTAATTGATATGGATTGGAAATAATTTAATGCTCCTTGGACATCTTGGAGGCTTTGCTTGGAGCTTTCATGTCACAAAATCTGGGGTGACCTAATTGCACCTTCCAGGACCTGAAGGGGCTGACAGGAAAGTGGAGAGAGACTTTCTAAGGGATGGAGGGGCAGGAGACAGGGAATGGCTTCCCACTGCCAGGGGGCAGGGATAGATGGGATATTGGGAGGGAATTCCTGCCTGTGAGGGTGGAGAGGGGCTGGGATGGAATTCCCAGAGAAACTGTGCCTGCCCCATCCCTGGAAGTATCCAAGGGCAGGTTGGAGCACCCTGGGATAGTGGGAGGTGTCCCTGCCCATGGCAGGGGTGGCACTGGATGGGATTTAAGGTCCCTTTGAACCCAAACCATTCCATGATCCCATGATATGAATGGTTTTATTAATTCAGGAAACAAGTAGATTTGTTTATAAAAGCACTGGTTATTAAATGTTGTTTACAGGAAAAGTTATCTTTACTTTTGACAAGGACAATAATTAAATAGGATTGAATTCTGTTTCTTAAATTTGACAGGAATACCCAAATGATGCCGTTGGCAGAGGAGGAGGTGAATCTGCTGCAGTCTCCAATTGTGTAAAAGCCTTTGAAACATTCCAAACAGGTCAGATTCCCCTTTTTAAGGAAAAAAAATCCCTTGGTTTTCTTTTTCTTTTTTAAATAGGTAAAGTATTATGTGAAATCATATGATTTTGCCTTTTTGCTAAATCTGGTTAATGATATGTATTAATCAGCACTGAATTATCTTACTGATGATGTGGAAAACAAGATTACCAAGGAAAATAATGTCCATTAAAAAAAACTCATCCCACCCCAAAACTTCATAAAGCCTCTAACACCAGAATAGAATTCTGATTTTTCGGGGAATTTTACATTTGTCAACTGAAACTTGGGGATCAGGTGGTCATTTCTAGTCTGTTTCTTCCTTAATTCTTCATGTTGTAATAAATACACTGAAAATTCTGGATGAGCTCACAGGACATATAAAGGTGGAATTTTGCTATTTGTTTGGAGTGGTGATTTTTAGCCCAATATTAAGACCCATAAAACCCCTCTACTCTGTGACAGCTTCACCTTCACTCACCAGCTCATTTATTTTATTCCAACAGACACAAGTGAAAGTCACAACTCCAAAACACCAAAGAAGAAAAAAGTGACTTTTGGGGAAGTTCTGAGCCCTGAAATCTTTGATGAGACCTTGCCTGCCAACACCCCCTTGCGCAGAGGAGCGTCCCCAGCCTGTCCCCAGCTGCTGCAGAGCCCCTGGGCAAGGCCAGGCCTCCCTGAGGAGCCTTTACCCCGCCTGGATTTTGGTGGGGAGGATGTGAGTTTGTTGTTTTAAGTGAGAAAAACACCCTCTAGTCCTTGGGAATGGTTGAATTTTGTTTGATTTTCCCCCCAACCTGCTTGGTTTTGCAAAGGAATTGCTGAAATCTTGAAGTAGAGTCTGCTTGGAGTTGTAGAATCACATTGAGAAGTTGATTTTTTAATGAATTTTAAGCAGCACTTTGGCCTGTAGAGCTGTTTGAGAAGGTTTCTGAACTTTGAAGTGTTTTGCCTTGGTTATTTCTTATATTTTGTGCTTCATTTCTTTTTGCCACATAAAGCAAAGGTGCTTTCTTTAAGGAAACAAAAACCCACTTGTCTGTTCCCAATGCTGATGGATGAGGTGGTTTTCAGGATATATCTGGTAGAGTTTATTTATAAAAAAATGTCTTTTTTTTTTTAAGGAATGTGTTGAGCCTCTCCAAGAGGTCCTGGAAGGTTCTGTTGCTGCAGAAGCCCCTTCACCTGTTGAAAATACAGAAGGTAACCTCAACTTGGGTTTTTATCTATAGAAAATGAATCTTTTTGTACCTGAAAATTGAGAGTTGAGAGGTTTGGGTTATTTATTGTTAGTAAATCATCACAAGTTGAATTTTCCTTTCCTGTATAGAGCATGATGTTATTTTTTATCTTGCCATGTTTGATAAATTCTCCAGATTAAGTTACTACTCAAGGCTAAGGTGGCTGAAGTGCATAATAGCAGAAATTATGGGGATAACTTCCTCAAAATGTGATTAACTTGCATTGAAACTGAATCAAAATTCTCTTTTTTATTTAAAGTAGCAGAGACTGACAAACCTGATATGGTAACAACTCGTTCTTCTACTAAAAGGAAGGTGAGTTTCCTTAGTGATAACATTTATTTTCATTTTTTTAACTTCTTCAGGCAGAATTGTTCTCTTTTATCCCTCTTGATGCTTAAAAATGTTTTTCCAGCCTCAGGTGTGAGAATTATCTGTATCCAGGTATATGGAAATACCTCCTGTAAGTGCCTTCAGGAAAGGAGATTTTTGAGTGAAAATGATTTTCCAGTTATTTAAAATCTAGCCTGATATTTAAATTTACCATTTCTATTGAATTTTTCAGGAGCTTTCCCAAATAATCTGGCAAAATGTTTTGGTTGCTGGAATTGTAAGGCACAGAATTAATTGTCCAACAATAAGTGCTCTCAGATTTCAGTGTTGTTTAGCTCTGGTGGGCTTTAAGAAAGGGGAAAGGCAAAAAAAAAAGGAGGAATATGAGAAAAGTAACCCATCTTCTCTGGAAAAAATAAATGGAGATGAAAATTTACTGTGTTTTCATTATTACACAAACAGGACTGTATTGTACTGTGTGAAATGAGTATATAATGTTTAATTTCTGGTTGTGTCAACCTCACATGAGGCGACAGAGATTAATTCCAGTTTGATTCTTGTGCCTGCTGGCCCTGGTGTGTTTTTATGAGCAGCAAGTGCCCCCCAAGACCCTAAAATGCTGTTCCTAAACAGAGCACAGCAGTGTCAGAGGAGAGTGACTGTAGCACCTCAGGAGCCCCAAACACTAAGAGTGACCAAGACACTAAAAATCCAAGGAAGAACAAAACTCAGAGACAGAAGAATCCAACATCATCTGCTCCCAGAAAGAGCCAGGTGAGTGCCAGCCCCTGCAGCTGCTGGATTCTGCCTTTATTTCTCTCCAAGTTTCTCTCCTGGTGTTTTACATCATTATTTTGATCTTTCTGTCACTGCCAATATTTTTCTTCATTCATACTTGTAGGGCAGAAAGGATGTTTTTGGAGGTGAGAGGTGTTTGTGAGTCACCTGAGTTTGTGGTTCTGCTCTGACCAAGCTCTTGCAGATCCACGTTTGAAACGAAATTCTTTTTTGCATTTGAGTTTTTAGATTATTCTGTAGCTGGCAGAACAAATGGAACCTTCCTTTTAGGGGAAGCAGTTGCCATCCATCCAGATGCAGTAATGGTGTTATTTATTGAAAAATATTGTAGAGGATCTTTGTAATTCCACTGTGCTCCATTCAGGCTTCTCAATCTTTTCAGAAAACAAAACACACAGGTTATGGGAAAAGAAGAAAGAAAAAAGTCAAGAAATCTTTATATGGGGAAAGAGAAATGGCTTCTAAGAAACCCCTTCTCAGCCCTATCCCTGAAATTCCAGAGGTTTTCTCTTCTGTCTCATCTCCAGGCTCACCAAAGGCAGATGCACTTTTTACAGGTAATTTGGGTTTTAGTTTTATTTTGCTTCGTTATTTGTGCTCCTTGTAATTTTTTAATTCAACAGTTACATAAAAAAACTGTTAACTGTTTTAACTGTTAACCAAACTGTTAACCAACTGTTAACCAAAACAAGATAACTGTTTTGGTTATCTTGAATTTTGTGCATTGGTAATGAGCCCATTAAATCTTTTTTACTTTTAATTGCTTCTGCAATAGCAGAGTCTCAAGGATCTGATAGATTAATAATGTCCAACTGATAAATCCAACTCTTGTTGGACTCCAGTGTAAAGCTGACAAAAATAAAAGCAACTCCTTTCTTTGAGTGCTGATATTTTTATAGCCTTTAAAGCTGGTGAGTTGGGCATGAAGAATTAAGGGATGTGCAGAGCTTTCTGTTGGGTTTTTTCCCCACTATTTATCTGGAAGGGTTATTTAGAAGGTTATTTTTCTATGAAGTAAATAAGTATAATAAGTAAAATAATATATATAAAATAAGTATTTTCTTGTAATACGTAAAAGACTTTGTACATTCACTCAATTAACCACGTGTTCCTTCTCATTCAGAGGGTGCAGGTTTAGGTAATCCCAAATCCAGGAATGCTTGCAAGGACATTCTCCAGGAGGCAGAGGCTGGAAGGATGGGAGGGGAGCTCCTCTGGGCAGCCGCTGCCTCCAGCTCCAGGATTGGGAGCTCTGGGCTGTCAGGGAGCCTGGAGGCTGCTCCTGGCACTGATCCCAAGGTAACTGATGGGTTTAAGGATCACAAAAGTCGTGTTTGGGGGAAAAAACCGTTAATTGATGAAATGTTGGAACAGGAAGCCTGGAGAGGCTGTGGAATCTCCATCCTTGGGAGGAGGTGTGGAGCATTCAGAACTCAGCTGGGCAATGCCTCTGAGCAACCCAGGCTGGTAGAAGGTGCCCCAGACCATGGCACGGGGTGGATCTGGATAATTTTTAAGGTTCTTCCAAGCCTGGCCATTCCAGCATTTTGTGCTTCCCAAGCAACCTCAGTTTGGCTTGACTTTGAACCAGATTCCAGCCTGCAGGATTCTCTGTCAGTGGCTGGGGTTTTGGAGAGTGACTGGGTGAGGAGAACAGTAGCACTTGTCCAGTTGAGCTGTTTGAAACCAGGGGTTTGTGGATTAAGTTTTGCCTGTATTTTGGAAAAAATTAAGAATTACTATTTTTTTCTCCCAACAGCTTTCAAGCATTGTGCCAGATGCAGAAGGTGGCGTTGATACATCTGAGTATTTCCAGCAAGGTAAAGAGACTGCAAGTGAAAAAGAAGCGAAAGAAAGTTGTTCCTTGAGAGAAAAGGAGGAATTACAAGGAAATCTCCTAAGTGGGCTGGAAATTCTGGAACAGCAGAACGTACAGGAGAGTGCCCAGAGAACTCAGTGTCCCCAAAAGGATTCTGTGAGAGGTGGTCCAGCAAGGAGAAGAAGAAGAAGCAGCAGTGCCATCTGCTTGGCTCCTGTTGGAAACTGGGAGATAACTGGGATGGATCTCCCAGTTTCCTACAACGTGGAGGAAGTTTTGTGTGTCCCTGAGGCAGAGGAGGGATCCTTGCAGCCCTGCAGGAGGAAGAGCAGCAGTGGTGAGGTCAGAGTGAGGCGCAGCATGAGGCTGAGCAGGGATGCAGCAAGCGAAGGACTTGCATGGATTCAGCTTCCCAGTGAGATTCCCTTCCCAGCTCCTGCTCCCAAAGCCAGGAGAAGGAGCAGCACATCCATCCTGGCAGGATCTGAGAATATTCACCCCAGGGAACCAAACCTCATCCCATTCCCAGCCCCAGGGAAGGAGAACGAGGGCTCTGCCCCTGCTGCTGCTGGGCCTGGCAGGAGGTGGAGGAGGAGGAGCCTCTGTGAAGCCAAACCTCGGGAAACACCCTGGGCTCAAACCCAGAGTAGGAGAAGAACAAGTTCTGGATATGGGAAGGACAGGAATAACCAAAGCCACCCTGGGCAAGCAGAGACTCTTGAGCTCAGATTGAATGAGGTTCCAGCCCTCTCTGATTTTCTGAAGTGAGGGTGTTTATTAGAGCCTTGTGTTCTCTCTCAAGTGCTGTTTTCTTCTCTTTCCCACTTTTATTTCCTTGCTTATTATTCCCTTATTCATTTTCTGGATAACTTAGAACTAATTTTCCTTGTCTTGATGCCTAAAATGCCTGAAGATCTGACCTGTGTGGAAGACTGGCTCAGAGCATTGGTCTGGTGCAGTTACGGCAGGTGATCAAGAGAATAAAAAACTCTTCTCCCATGCTAAATGTGGATTTGTCTTTAGTAATTAAACTGTGGTGTAAAATATGTGACCTTGCAGCAACAATTGCTTGAAGGGTTTGTTTCCCATGTGCTTGATCTTTCTTTGTAAATTGCTGTTGAAACCTGCATGAATTTTCTTCTATAATTCAAAGATACACTAAAAAAATCCTTTGAGATGTCTGCAAATAAAAAAGGAATCACTTCCTGAAGGGGGAAGAGAAAGAAGAGGGAAACCTCGTTAGCACCTTCTGAAAAGACTTTGCTTTAACTGGGCATGAGCAGAGGGAGTTCATAAGAGTAGGATTTTTGTGTTACAGTGCATGAATTCTGCTGCTCTGATGTGAAGAGAGGTCATTAAAAAAGCAAAAAAAAAAAAAAAAGCTTTTAAATCTTTATTGTATATAACATTCATCTGGAAAATGGAATTGGCTGAGGGGAGAGAACCATTCCTCACCAGGAAATCTGCTTCATTTCCAGCCATCCCCAGCCCCTGTTGGTCAGGGCTTGCCCTGTCCTCTTCCTGCTTCCATTTTTCTGCTTGGAACAATGGAATAAAGAGCGAGCACTGGAGGTGGTCTGCTCCAAGCTTTGCTGCTGCTTTCATTTTTCATCCTGGAGTGTTCCAGCCCAGAGTGATCCCAGTGCCAGCCTGGAGGAAATGGCTTTGTGTCCAACAAGGTCTCTCCTGTGACCTTGTTTTTAACATGAGTGATGTGGGATAAAACCCTTTATGTACTTGGCTGCCTTTAGAGAGCTTAAAAGCAGCCAGAGCAGTTTGATTTTTATGCCTCTTCCTCCCAAGACAAGAATTCCTAAGGCAACTTGAAAGCAACTCCACTATTTAAATGCTGTTCAAGTTATAGAATCATTGAGGTTGGAAAAGATCTTTAAGATCAGCGAGCCCAGCACTGCCCTGTGGACCATAAACCACGTCCCCGAGTGCCACATCTACGTGTCTTAAATCCCTCCAAAAACAGTTGCCTTAATGTTTTATTTGGGGATTTGCTTTTTGGGGTTAGGTTTGGAAGCAGACCTGGTGAGAGCTCTGTGCTCGGCTGCCAGGAGAGGGCAGGCTCAGCTGGGCTTTCTGCGCGGAAGGGAACTGGAAAATCACGGACAAAATCTCCGAGAGACTGGCTAAGGTTAAAATGTAAAGCTTCAAAAATGAGTAAATTAGTGAGAGCTGCTCCTGTTCAAAACAAAGCAGCGAGTGAATAATGCACTGGAATTAAACTGGGAAAGGGAATGGTGATGGAGTGAAATCAGGAGTGAGTTTATAGGGAAATCACTTTGTGCTTAAACAGAATCAAGTTGTACTTGAGCTGTCTGGGTGTCTCTGTACAGATTTTAGGCACCAAATCCAGCCCTGGGTGACACTGGGGTGTCACATCCTGTGCCAGAGCCGGGTCCAAGACTTGTCCTGGAGGAAGAGGCAATGAAATTCCCATGTTTGAAACTGGAGGAGTTAATCCAAAGCGCTGCCCGGAGCTTGTTTATGGGATTGTGTCCCGTGTTCAGCCCCAGCACACAGGGAGTTCTCCCTCGAGGCTCCTAAGTGCACTTGAGCTGGGAGGTGGGAATGAAGTCAGGAGGAGAACAGATTGGATATTCCTTCTGGCACAGCTTGGTTGAAAGGGTTGTTAGGAATTATTTGTGGATGCTCGATGGCAGTTGCAGAGGGAGGGATCCTACAAGAAATGAAGAGCTTGCAGTTCTTTCCAAGAGATGTTTCTACTTCTCCATAGTGTTTTTTAGTTTTTTCCTTCCCTCTATAGAATTTGTCCTCAAAATAATCTGTCTCCTTTATCTGGAGAGGGTTTGAGCAAGTCCAACTCTGCAGAAGGTGCAGAGGCGGGGGCCAATAATCTGTTCTCCATATCTGCCCTGAGAAGGACAAGAAATGTGTTTAAATTTGGGAAAAATGTCTCTGTTAAACATTAAGGTAAAGTCCTCACAGCAGAGATAGCGGAGCAAGGGAATACAGTGCCTGGGGAAGTGTGGAATCCCCACCACTGGGGGCCTTTAGGAGCAGATCAAACAAATACCTGTCAGGAATGACATTCCTAGGGGTAGGGATAGGCCGGGATGGCCTCTGGAGGGCTCTGCCTGTGTTTCCTGCTGGAGGAGATTGCAGGAGGTGATGTGGGACTTGCTCAGCAGCTCAGACCTGGGGTGGAATCTGTGCTGGAGCAGGGAATGGCTCAGACCTGGGAGAACTGGGAATTTGGGAGAGCTCCTCGTGCAAGGCCGGTGCTGTGTCTCGGGGCTTTGAACACCCAGAGCTCACCTGAGTCCCTGCCCTGCCTGGGAGCAGGATCTCAGTGAGCTCCTGGAATTGTGGGACCTACACCCTCTGCCTGTGGTGTCACACGGGGTGTGAGCAGCAGTGATATTCCACTTTATACCTGCTTTTCCAAAATTAACATTTCCCTCTCAATGACCAGCAGCTTTCTGGAGTCATGTCCTGTCTCGATGTTGGGCTGTAGGAATTAAAATCAAGGTGTGTGACAGCAGAGAGCTGTCAGGATTTTATCACTTGCTGGTTCTGGTTTCCAGCTGTGTCTGAGGGAGATTCCAGTGGTTTTATCCCGTTTTTATGTGCTGAGCTCCAGCTCAGCCCATGTCTTACAGTGGCATCTGCAAACCCATGGCATTGCCACTTCTCTTCCATCTCCTTACCCTTCCAAAGGGTTCCCTCTCTTTGGAGTGTTGTTATAAAGATGAATTTGTGTTTAAAAGTACTTTAAGAGCTGTGTTGGGTGGACTTTAAATGACTCCAAGCAGGCACCAGCCAGCCCTGGGTGGATATCGGTGAATAATTGCATTTAGCAGCTCCCCATGTAATTACTGCTCTGACTGGCAGAGAGGACAAGTGCTGGGGCCTGGAAAAGCTGATTATTGTGCTGCTCTGTAATTATGATGTTGTTAATAAGTAAGAGTAATTACACATCACTTTTGTGAAGTGGTGATGGGTTTTCAGAGCTGGGTATCTGACAGCTTTTTCACAGCTGGAAAAGTCTCTCTGCTTCACTTTGCTGTTATTTTATGCCGATATCTTGCTGTAATTAAGGTGCACATAAGTTATAAAAGTGGGGATGAGGTGACCAAATTTCTCCCATATGAGTTAATAGAAGTAAAATTTTCTCACCCTGACATGGTAAAGAGGGGGAAAATAACAAGAACTGTATGTGCCTTTTTTATTTATTTCACTTTAAAATAATAAATTATAAATAAATCTGCTTTTCAGCTTATTTTTCTCTACTTTCTTCTGCCTAATGGAGCAGCAGAAGATGCTGAAACACCGCAGTGCTGCCTGTCAAATGTCACTGTTGTGGCTTCATCTGGCCCAGCTGTTGTTTGGAAATGTTTAAAATGTTTGTGCTCCACTCTTCCTCCTCACTCTGAACCCTCATCCTTAGACCTGGAAAGATTTTAGTGACGAACTGATCCCTGCACAAGGAAGCAAAGGATCGTTGGAGCTGTGGAGATGGAGAAAAGGGGGAAAAAATTTCCCTGAAGGATGGCAAGGACGGCCGAAACACACAGGAACGGGAGTGGGCAGGGAAACAAATCCCATTTTCAAGCTGCCAGCAGGGAGGTGAGCACTGGAAATAAATATAAACCAAACTAAAGTGTAGTGGGGTATTCCTCCAACGTGGTTCTAAAACGAGGGGGTAAAACAGAGCAAATCAAAATGTTTTAAGTTGAAACAAGGTCCAGTTTCCCCGAGTCCCAGCGGAGGGGCCGGGACTGGGAGACAAGAAGCCTAAATGTATTAGTTTTGTAATTAACTCCTGTAAATTGTGCATAACGCAGCAATTAACTACTTTAGCCAGGCTTGGAGGGGGGGTGTGGGGGGAGAGAAGAAAAACCTGTGTGCTCTGGGAATGAGGGCATGGAACGTATTCCTGAAAAACCTGGTGTTAGTCTTGGGTTCCTTCCAGTGACCCCTTGACTCCCATCTTCCTGCCCCCTGCCCGGATTCGGGGCTGGTCAGGCAGCTCTGTTTTTGGAAGGCAGAGGAGACAGATATAATGAATGGCTTTTATTGTGCAATATTTCAAGCCCTTCCTGACGGCGTTGGGATGGGATGGAAAACGTTCCACCCCGCGCCGCGGCCAAAATAAATAAAACGTATTCCCCCGACCTGGCCCGTGGGTTTCACTCCAACTGGCAGAGTCACAGCTCCGCTCTTCAACAAGAATTCGGTTTGACAATTTTTAGGCCTCGTTCGGCTGAATGTCACAGCCAAAGAAAATATTTGGGGGAGGGGGGGGAAAAAAAGATTAAATAATGCGTGTATTTACAGCTTGCAGGTGGCGTTCATTTTTGGGGGGTCATACTTTTTGGAGGTTTAAGGATCCCTGTTTGCTGGGCTGGAGCGTGGGTTTTTAAAAAAAAAGGGTCTTTAATTGTCTTTTTTTTTTTTTCTTTTTAAATGAGTTTTTTTATGAGAATAGTCATTCTGAAGGAAAATACATTTTATGCGGCTCCCTGATGGGTGATAAATAGTTGTGATTCAGGGCTTTAAGAGTTTAGGGTCTACCAAGAACCTGAAAAATCTCCAGCCACGAGCCCCAGCAAAGGAGCAGTAAAACCTCTCGACAGAAGCCAGCGAAGGGGCGGCCTCCAAACTCCACTGAGCTGGGTTTAAATTCTTGATGGAGCTTTTACTGCTGGGTTTTGGCATTGCCAAGCCCTGGCACTCTGCAGCTGAGGTATTCTGTGCTGGGCAACACGTTGTATGGGCTGAACAATCTTATTTATTATCAATAATAACAATAATAATAATAATAACAACACCTTTTAACTCAGTCGCTGTGCCCAGAGGTCTCTTGAGAGTTTGAACAATGAAGGGCTAAAATTGGATTATAAACCAGATCCTGCAAACAGAGCTTTTATTCCTCACAATCCCTCTCTACAAGCAAAAATCCCTTTGAACAGATAATATGCAAAGCTTAATGTTTTAAAGTCGATAAATGAGCCTTATTTGTTAAATCCTGATGATGAAATCATTAAAGATTATCAAGCATCTCAAAGTCTGAGGAGGAGCTGCAGCACAAATGGTGCCCATTCCTTTAAAACCCTAATGATGCACTGAGCTAAACAAGGCAGGAATTAGAAATTGGGATTTTTTTATTCCCTCTGTGCTCTGGGTTTGGGCTCGTGCTGTTCTGGAACGGAGCCGTTGCTCCTTTTCCTTGTTCTTTGTCTTGCCAGCGCTTGGGACGTCGGGGTGGAAAACAGGGCTCCAATATCCCCATCCCCTAAATCAGTGGGGTTACACTGGAGATACAAACCTCCCCCTGCCATAAATAACCTGCCCTGTCACCCCAAGGTTTGGACAAACAAATGCCTCCAGTCCCACGTTCAGCAGGTCAGAACTGCTCAGGCCCGGCAGTAAATAATATTCACTAATGCAAATCTATTAATGTTCTAAGGGAATTCACATTTGAACTGGGATTTGGAGCTGCTGAGTGGCCTCGGGTGTGCTGTTGAGGAAAAAGTAATTGTGTGGGTACAAATATTAATGGGGAATAAAAAGGTCATTTTGCTCTTTCCTCAAGGAAAAAAAAAAACAAAAAACCCTTAAGTACCCAGGGTGTGTTTGCAAGGAAAGCTTTGTAAGGTTTGTGTAAGGAGTGGGTAATGTGTGCACGGAGCTTGTAGCAGTGCTGAGCATGACATAATCCCAGCTCTGGAACAGAATCCCTGAACGTTCACCGCAGGTTTGTGTTTTCCAGCTCTCCCCCTGCTTGCTCCTCCCAGAGCTCTGGGTTTTCCTGCATCCCCTGCCTCGGTTTTGGGATGTGTTGCCTCCTGCTCTGCCTCCCTCCTCTTGTTTCACACCAATGTCCAGCTCCTCTGGTCACAAAAGTGACACTTTGGTCAGAGAGGTGGCCCGGGAACTTTCCTCAAGGCAGGGAAGGAGCACAGGGAAGGAGGATGCACTGGAGTTAGGGAATCAAAGCTTGGCTGGCAGCAGCTTTCCCAGGTCCTTGGCGTGGTGCCTCCTCCTGGAGCCACACAAAGCCTCCTTCCCAGCCGGATCCCTGGTGTTAAGTGCCTTGGAACTGCACCTTTGTGCAGGAGTTGGGGAAAATGATAAAGCTTTAGGCAGAACGAAACGTGCGGTTTCCTCCTGACACGCAGAGTAGCCCGAGCCTTAAATTGTTCCTCTTTTATTAGCAAAGCAAATCCCTGCTCCTGAAAAGGTCTTTTTTTAACTCATTCCGTTAAGGACTGGCTGGGGGTGGTGTAGTCGAGGAGAAGCCTTAAACTAAATCCTAAAACTTTCCATTTCCATCTTTTTTAAGCCTGCCTTTCTTCTGCCTTCAGCCTCGAGCGCAGCACAACCGGCGCGCCTGTGCCAAAAGCTGTTTAAACAATATTAAGATGTTTTCTTCAAACTTCTCCCTAGGAAGATACTCTTTTTCGAGAGGAATGTTTTCCCTGGAGCATTACATCATGAGCTGGTTCAGTTCTTGGAGTAAGAAATTGGACCAAATGGTGGGGAAGGTCTCCAGGGGAAACATATTTCTGCTGTTAAGTATTCCCCCCAGGAAGCTTCGAAAACCACTCACATATTCCCATTCTGTCCACATTTAGCCTTTCACCTTGCTGCAGCTGAACACGGCGAGAGGGGGGCTGGACTTTTTTTTTTTAAGGAAATTTGAACCTCCTTTGTTTTTGTCGTTACATTTCCCCCCCTCCCTGCGCCCCGTGATCCGAGCTGGGGTGCCGGGGGTTGTCTCGTTTGTGACGGTGACGCCGCTCGGGGTGCTCTGGCTCTGTGTGCAAGCTGCTAATGAAATCTTAATTAGGGAAACTTCCCTGGAAACTCGGGGTTTAGGAGGTTTTTCCGAGGATTAAAAGGAGAGGAACCTCTGAGAAGAGCAGGGGATGGAGGGATTTGGGTGGATTAATGGGACGATGTTGAGCTGGAGCGGGATTGTGTTTCCTCCTGTGTAGGAAATGTTGCCCCATCAACAGTGGAGGCTCTGATATGGTTTCCTAAATCAAATAAAACTCTCAGAATGAGAAAAATATACTCCCTAAATTTAGTAGTGCAGATCAACAGATTTTTTATTATGATGATTATTATTATTTTCACGTGGCAGCTCTGCTCTCCAGAATTATTCCTTGAGAGCTGATAAGCTGCAAGTCACACTTTGGTTTGCAGGCAGTCAAGGACCTACAAGCAAGTTGGATTTGGAAAGTTTTGAACTGTTCATCTTTATTTCACACAATTACCTTCGAGGATATCCAATGAAAATACAAACCAGTGGAATAAAACCTGGAAGAAAAACTCCGTGGGCAAAACCACCCCAGGGCAGGGCACTGAGGGGTTCAAGAGTGGCTTAATTTGGGCTGTGGAGCTGAATTAGAGGAACCTGAGTTGTGTGACCCGGGTTTGTTTGATGGGCACAGAGAGAATTTTCATATCCCAACCCTTTTGTCTGGCACCTTCAATCACACCTCAGAAAAAACAAAACCAGACACAACTGAATTACATTTGGTTTTCTCACTCAAAAAGTCTGATACTTCACAATCATTGGAGGCTGAAGAGAAGATCGAGCCCTGCAATTGCTTCCTCTGTTCCTACTTGATATCTGATCTTCCTTTAAAGTGGGATTTTGTTGGGTTTTTTCCAAGGAAAAAAGTCACAGCCAGACTCGTAACCGTTCCTAACAAGAGGGCCCATCGAGCTGCTCCGGCTGCCGAGGGACTGGCACTGAAATTGGGGACTGGGAATTGGCACAGGGGTTGGGAAAACCTTTTGCCAACCCACGCCTCAGCTCTGTGATGGCGTTAAACACGCAGCAATCACCCTGGGCACGGCGCCGCTGCTTCCACGTTCTGAAGTCATTCCCTAACAAAGCGTGGAGCGGAGAATTCAATGGAAGTGTTCGTGTTGGACGGGGCTTGGAGCAACCTGGGACAGTGGGAAGTGTCCCTGCCCACGGCAGGGATGGGACTGGATGGGCTTTAAGGTCCCTTCCCACCCAAACCATTCCACGACTGCGAAATTTGGATTCTCCTGACGCTTTTATTATAATTCACTCCGATTGCAGCAACCCCTTTGTTTGAATATTTCCCAGATTTTGCGGCTCGGAAAAAAACCCCACTTTTTCAAGCCCCAACCTCCGTGGATGTGGAGCAGAAGGGCCACTTCATCTTCCTGCTGCTGGGGACTCGATGGCAAAAGATGAATGTGCAGAGATAAATTTACTTTTGCTTCCTTTCTCGGCCATTTTTTCAGCGCAGAACAAACTTTTTTTCAGAGTGATTACACCAGATGATTTAACAGCACGGCCAAATAGTCCCTGTTGATTAAGATGGATGGGAGCTGTATTTGGAGCAATAGTAATTAAGACTCCCGTGGCAAGCAAGGAAAAATAACAAATTAATCTAATGAGAGCTTACGGGGGAAACCCTTAAAATTGAAAAGTGTAACAAATTCTGTAACACTGGTAAAATCTTAGTTTATTAAAGCTTGCAGAATTGTTAAAAACTCAGACTTTCGGGGTTTATGTTTTGATATTGGTCACTTTTCGTTTTAAACTTTTTAAAAAAATAGGGCATAAAGTTAAGAGCTGAATTTTTCATCATTTTCAGTTCAATTTCTTTGAGATGGACGATGTTTGTGGTCTGGTTTTAATCATCTTTTTACCTGCTCCACGTGACAAAATGCTTTTCTGTCACAAAAACCTTTTGATCCCCGGATTGCGTTGTCTGTCTCGGTCGGGAATACACTGAAATAAACACAAAATTTAAATTTCCTCTCTCAAAATACCCTGAAAACAAAGTCTGCACGGTCTGATGGGCGTCACAAGGGCTCCTGGTCCTCACCTTGTTCTGCTCACGCCATCCCACTTTGCACAAATCCTTTCATATTTCGGTGCCTCAGTTTCTGTGTGTGTAAAATGAGTTCTCCCCTCCTGAAAGCAGGGAAAAGTGTATTTACAGCGTGTAAAACTCCTTTTAATCTCGCTATTTTACCCATTTCTGTCCCATTTCTGTCTCTGGGGGCGGAGGTGAAGTCCCAGCACTCCCATCCCTGCACTTCAGGTGCAACCCCAGAAAAAAAAGCCCCGAAGGCTCCCCTTTTCAGAGGCGAGGTGGCTTTTGCAAGTCCTTAAGATAATGTCCCTCAGATCCGTGATTGATTTATTTGATATTTCTGCAGTTGGCAGGGGGATTTGAAATATAACATAAGCACTTCCTGAGATGTCAGGGCCGCGATGTTCGCGGTCTGAACAAGGATGTAATTCATATCTGCAGGTGCTTGCTCCGGTATCAAACACTCCAATAACATCATGCCTGTGGAATCTGGAGCTCCCCAGCGTCCCATTTGTATCCCGATATGCCCACGTCTTTCCTATGTGTGTTTTTCTTTCTTAAGGAGCTCTCATTTCCTTCAATAGGATATGTTTTATTTCATCCTTTTTCCTGCATTTACTCATATTAATGTCACCGCGTGCTCTGGTAATGGCTGGGCTTGGAAATAACCCGTGGATCCCTGCAAACACGGGCCTGAAACCCAATGCCTGGGGTACTTTATTAGCAAGGAATTGATGTTTCAGTGAGGGGAGGGGATCATTCCTTGCCGGACTCTGGTCTAACCCCTCCGAGGGTGCGTCCAGCAGGCTCAGCCCCAGCACGTTCTGCTGGGCAGGGTTGGAATTCTGGCATGGAAGTTTTTTGGGGGTTTTTTTTCCCTGCTAAATGGTTGTAAAATGTTGAACTGGGCGCTGCCAGTTTGTCCCGTGGAATGGGGTGGTTGGAAAGGACCTTAAAGCCCAGCCAGTCCCCACCCCCAGGGACACCCTCCACTATCCCAGGTTGCTCCGACCTGGCCTTGGATGCTTCCAGGGATGGGGCAGCCACAGCTCCTCTGGGAATTCCATCCCAGCCCCTCCCCACCCTCACAGGGAGGAATTTCTCCCTAATATCCAATCTAGGGGAATTCACACCCTTTCTAACATGAAGAGGCTGGAGGAACCTTTAGACTTCTCTTAGGGGAATTTATTCAGAACGGGAAGCACAGAGGGCAGGGGAGGGGCTCAGCTGCTGAGGGAGTTCTGGGCACTCTCAGGGCACTCTCAGGGTGGATTTTCAGCCCTACAGCTGACAAGGAGTTTTCCTTGCCCTTGGTGGGCCATGAGAGACCTTTTTTGTACCTCCTTTCCCTGGGCCCTTTCTCCCATTTGGCTCCATTTATGAACACTGAGTTCAGTTCACAAATTCTGTTGGTGCCAGCACTCTCTGCCCTTTATTTTGCCAATCCCATTTGCAAAACCCCATTTTGTGGAATGCAGTTATCCAGTGCTGGGAACAGAAGTTCTGGTTAGCACTGCCCTGAACCCGCAGTGTCCCTTTCCAGCTGCTTTGTGGTTGTGAATGAGTCACCTTAGACAAGGAAAGAAATCCCTGCTTGGAAGGATTTGAGCCTTTCACAGGTTGTGGAGCTGATTCCAAACGTGACAGGACCCAGGGAAGGGCTGGAGCTGTGCCAAGGGAGGGTTAGGTTGGATTTTAAGGAAAGGTTCTTCCCCCAGAGGGTGCTGGGTCACTGAACATTCCCCAGGGAATGGTCCCGGCCCCGAGGCTGCCACAGCTCCAGGGGGGTTTGGACAACACTCCCAGGGATGCACAGGGTGGGATTGTTGGGGTGTGTGTGCAGGGCCAGGGGTTGGATCCATGATCCTGTGGATTCCTTCCCACTCAGGACATTCCACGATCCATGACAGGCATCCCATCCCCACAGTTATTTTCCACTCGGGAGGCCCCTTTGGAGCAGCATTTTGATTAAATATTCTGGACTGTTCAGTGCACGAAATCTTTTTATTTCCTGTCATTATCTCGGTGCAATCACGAGCGCCTCTTTTATTATTTTTATGGATGTGCTCATCAGCTGTAGCTTTTCCCATCCCAGTGGGAATTCCCCTGCCCTGAAAAGCTGAACTTCACACTCTCTGGCAGAAACTGAATTTTTTTCCCAGCTGGTGAGTGCAGCACCAGCATCTCCCATTATCAGGGCTCTGCTGGGGGAAATATTCCAAACCATAATCTGCTGGAACAACTCACCAGGGTGAGCTTGTGCTTCCCTGGAAACTCCCACAGGTGCCCCAGCTGGGACAGGGCACCGAACAGAAATAAAGGAATAAACGCACAATAAAAGGGTCTTGCTTGCAACTGGAACTTGTGCTTTATAAGGCAGAAAATCTGTATTTACCCATTTTGCTGTAAAACCAGCCTAAGTTTAATGTTTGTTTGCAGCACAAAGTGATTTTTCTTATCAGTCTTTAGCTGGAGGAGGAACCTCACAGTGGAAGCAGCCCCATTCATTTTTTCCTTTTTATTTCCACATCAGGTACATTTTTTTGTCCTGAGACATTTTTGCATTAACCCATAGAAACTGGATTAGTTTGGGAACAATCCTCACTGTGTTAGGCTGACTTCACCCGGGGCTGTTTGCTTTGCTCTTATCTGTTGATTTTACACACAGGAAGGTCCAGAGTGTGAATAAACCCACAAAATAAACCTGCAAAGGACTTGTAGCCCTGTCAGGGCTCTGTGACAAAGCCAATGCAAAACCACCTTCCTCCAAAAAACTTGGAATAAAGAGAAGCTGTGCCCCAAAATGTCCTTTATCCAGCTTGGCGTCACAGGAGGCAGCAGTGCCGTGGCCATCCCATCACCACCCGAGCTGGGCTTTCATTTCGAGCCTTTTCCCCACGATCCAGCCTAGAAAAAAAAGGGGAATTTTGCTCTGGGCAGGTGAGGATGTGGAATCCACGACCTGGGCTCCGCTATGAGGAGGGGAGAGAAACAAAGCAAAGAGGATTTAATTGAATTTCCTCTCTTCAGCAGGTGGAACGAGGCTGCCTGCCTAAAACGCACATCCCAACCCTCCCCTCCATGGAGCCTCTTCTTCCTCTTTAGGTTTTCCCTTTATCTGGCCAGGGTTCATCTCTCCAGAGAAGTGAGCAAATGCAATTTTTGGGTTTTGTCTTCGTAAGTGTTTCAAATATCCTGGAGCTCCTCATTCTGGGAGAGGACAGGTTTTCCCTGCACGATTACTGACTGCACTGAAGGGAAGCAGAGGAATAAACAAGGATAAAATTTAAAATTCCAGGGGTGCCAAGGGCCCCTCAGCTGGCAAATCTCTGCAGACAAAACCTTCTGAAAGGTTAAATGTTGAGAAAAAGGACATTGGGACAGGTTGGCCTGTCCTTTTTGGGTGGATTTCCCACTCAGTGAGCAATGAACACTGAGAAATGTTTATATAGAAATCAATAGCAGTGATTAAATGACTCTGATGAACGCCAAACAGATTCAAAAAATCACATTTTTAACCCCAGATACACTAAAATTTGGAAAGGAAAATGGTGGAGGGGACAGAGGGTGGCTTTGTGTGTAAACACAGCCATAATTTGAGGTGTTACTGGGGGGATTTGTCTCCTGCCCTGCCCTGCCTGGTGCTCAAAGCTGTCTGAGGGTTTTTGGCTGGTCATGGAACCTCTTCCTTGGAGCGATTCCCTGACTAAATAAAGCCTGAAATAACTCTTGGATATCGACCTTTATCCTGCTTTGGGGTTCATTTCAGGTGCTTTAGGCTTATTATTGCCTCTTTTATCCCCTCTATGAACTCCAGCACATGGATACATCCCAGGATCTGAGGCTGGGATGAGGGAGCAGGAGGAGATGGAGCCAAGCATTCCCAAAGGAGAGCCAGCGCCATCCAGCCCCTCCAGCCGCCAAGCTGGGAGTGACCCTGGAGCGTGGAGGGGAAGGAAAAGTCATTAAAAGCAGCAGAGCTCTCAAGGAACCCAACCCTGGGTTCATCCTTACGAAGAAGCTCCGAATGCAACAGGGGAAAAAGCCTTGGGAGTGATTATCCAAAATGGGCGGCGTCAATCGGAGCAGAAAGGAATTCATCAGCTTTGGAGCTCCCCGGCTCCAACTGTGAGCTCCATTTACCCGCCCCGCGTTTGGGAGCAAATATTAATGAAAGGGCGAAGGCAGCTCGTGGCTCTCCCACTTCTTTCATTTCCCACTAGATGTCTCCGGTGGAAAAACTAATTAGGAAATGTTCTTGATTTAATTTGGGAAAAAAAAAATTGGATGAAGCTTTTTTTTTTAAACGATGGTGATGATGATGATGATTATTATTATTATTTCTTTTAAAGTCTCGCGCTGTTTGTGCAGTTTGCAGCTTAACCCTTGATCTTTCTGCGGTAACTACTTCAGCCTCGAGGGTGAAAAGAGGCTGCTTAGAAAGGACTCAGTTAATGAATATTGGGGTTTTTTTTTTAAGTAATAAAGAGTTGTCCAAGAATTAGGAGAAGGAAATCTTTATTCCCACCGATTCTTTGGCTGGGATCTATAACATCAGAGCCGGGAGAGAAGTTACATGTTCAGGAATCCGTGAAATTTCCTTTCTATTTTTATTTATCCCTATATTGGCAATGTGTGTTTGAGCTTGGATCTCCTTTTGGGATTTCTCTTTCAGGAGCAGCCTTATAAGAAAAAAATCCTACAGAAGTGGCTTCTTTTGTCTCACTTGCTGTTTGTTAAAATGAATGGGGCTCTAAGTAGATATAAGGATGAACCCACATGGCTCTGGCTGCAGAACTGAGGCTGCATCCTAGAAAAGAGCCCAATTTCCTTGGCATTTTCCTGTTGCCTGTGGATAAGAAGCCTTTAGGAAGTGGGGTGGCACTTGGGGCTCAGGGATTTGGTGGTGTGGAGCCGTTGCCCTGCTCACACCTCGTTCAAAACGAGGTTGGTTGGGTTTTATTTCTGTTTCAAGCCTGGCTCTTGGTGTTACCCGTGTGATACCTTCACCTGCTGAGTATTTCCCTGAAAGAATCCAAGAGTTTATGTCTGGAACGAGCGAAAATCCATCCCCATTTCTGGCATTTTGGAGGTGCAGAACAAATTCCAAACGTCAGCCTTGACTGAGGCACTGAGAGCTCCTTCAGTGAAGTTGTGAATTTGCTTTTCCTTTGTCTTTTCCCAATCCCAGGTTTGTCAGCCTGGGCCAGGCAGGGCGTTTGTCCCTTGGCTTTGGCCTGCACTGGTGGTTGATGAATTTAGGGCAGATCAAGGTGTATTTTGGAAATTCATTTCTGAGATATTTCCAGGACAGACATCCCAGGAATCCCCGGCACGGCAGAACTGTCGGGATACCGGCACTGAGAATGCTTTAAATAAAAGACCATGAGTAATAATAACAAAAATAATACTAATAATAATATAAAAAAGCAAACAACCCCCCACTGCCAGGCACCACAGGAGAAGGTGTCCCCCGGGAAATGAATAATTGCCCTCTGTGGACTGCACAGCATCTGCTGGTGCCTCCTGCTGCCATCTCCGCTTAAAAATGGTGATTTAAATTACAGCACGGTGAGGAAAAGCAGCAAAAACCGGGCTTAGAGGCACAAAGGCAACAGCAACCTAAACTGAAATGTCCTCGTAGCTGTTACCTGGACACAGACTCGTGATGGATGGCAGAAAAAAGTGAACAAACAAATCTTCTCCCCAGACAGCCACCAATCTTTTCTTCCCAATTAATGACAACGAACCGCAAGCAAATGTTTCAAAAGAGCTGATGACATTTTTCCTTATTTTATCGCTTTGTTTGACTCTGATGTTCTTATTGTTGGGTGCTGGGATGCAGTTTGTGGGGAATGAATGTTCTGTGGTCAATTTTGTGTTAAACATCTCAAAAGTCATTCCCCCCAAAAGGTCAAGAAAAATTCTTAATGTTCTTAATTTAATTCGATACTCCTCGATTTCACCTCTCTGAGTTTAAGCTGGGAAATATCCTGATTTTAAGCTGTGTGATGTTTGTGAGCCGTTGACTTCTTTGAACGTGCTGGAAAAGATACTTCAAACTTGTTATGAATTTTTCCATTTGTGTTTGCTTGGCTTTTAAAACCTGGCTGCTTGGATGGGAGTGGAGTTCCTCAAAAGTCTGCTCTTCCCCATTTAACAGCTTCACTGCTCTTTGCTCGTACGAATGTGAAATGAGGGAGGTGATTCCTTCCAATCCTCAGGAAATCAAAGGCTCCATAACTCAGAGAAGCACCTGGGCTGGTGCTGTTGAGAACAATCTGATTGATTTTGCCTCTTGGCAGCACTTCTTAGCTCCGATTTGGAGCTGCACTGGCAGTGCTTGGGATGTTTGGAAGCAAAACTGGATCTTACCTGCCTGGGAGAGGCCTCACCTGAGCTGGGTGAGGTGGGGGGGTACAGAAACCCCATGGAATTGGGCTGGATCAGAAGGAAAATAGCAGTGATTCGTAGCCAAGGTGGATTTATTGCACTGGCAGGACAGAGCTGGGCTGGGTGAATAGTGCAGATCATTGAGTCCTGGAATGGTTTGGGTTGGAAAGGACCTTAAATCCCATCCAGTCCCACCCCTGCCATGGGCAGGGACACCTTCCACCATCCCAGGTTGCTCCAACCTGGCCTTGGGCACTTCCAGGGATGGGGCAGCCACAGCTTCTCTGGGAATTCCATCCCAGCCCCTCCCCACCCTCACAGGGAGGAATTCCTTCCCAATATCCCACCTAACCCTACCCTCTAGCAGTTTAAAACCATTGCCCCTTGTCCTGTCACTCTTTATCCATATCGAAACTCCCTCTCCCTCTTTTTTTTCAGCCCCTGGGCACTTTTTTTGGTTGTTTTTCTGATTAAACAGCACCAGCACCCAAAACCCGAGGAACCAAACCACGAGCACGACCTGTCCTTTTCCTTCCTTCCTTCAACTTCCCTTCCCTTCTCTTTCCTATCCCATTTATGGCCTTTCCAACCGGTCCCTGTCCTCCAGTTTGGCCAGTCTGTCCCGGTCCCAGTGCCAGCCCTGGCTCTGAGCTGCTGGGGAAGGCGAGGGCTCCGGGTGCATCCCAGCCCCAGGCCCGGCAGGGGGGCTGTGGGCACCATTCTAATTAGATAATAAAATAATCTCATGTGCGATTGGAAGTGCTGCAGGGGAAAGAGGAGAAGAGGTGTTTGGGAAAGTGGATTGTAATTACTCGAGCTGGAATTCGGCCAGGACATGGGGGTTGCTCTCGCGAGGAGCGCCGGGGGAAACTCCGACGAGCACCGGGATTTGGGATCTCAGTCAGCTCCTGATTTAGGAGGGCACAGCCTCGTGCCCCCCCCAAGAGCACCCCACCAGCACCGAGCAGAGCAAATTTCCATGAGAGAGGAGGAAAAGAAATAGAGGGGACTGGGAACGGGTTTTGTTCTGCCCCGAATCGTCCTTGACATTTCCTTCGACGCTTTCCCCGTGAAACAAAAAAAGATCTGGTGCTGTGGGAGCCGAAATCTGAAGTCTGGTGGCCTCAAAAATTGTGACTTTTGGCAGCACTTTCAGCGGAAGATGAGCTGTGTGACCTCGGCCTAAAATGTGAGCCTGGACCAGGCTGAGCAGCCCCGAAACTCCAGTTCTCAGAAGACCCTGGTGTCCGTAAGGGAGGCTCCGACTTTGCCTCTCCGAAAAGGACCTCTCTGATTTTCATCTTCCCCGCTAGTCAGGAAGATATATACTCCCCAAATAATAGCAGTTTCCTTGTGCTCGGAGTTATGGTGGCTTTGTGATACAATAAACAGCACCCCTGTCATAAGTCTGGGATAAAAAATGGCCTGACATTTCTTTCAGAGTAAAGAGAAACACCACTGCAGCGATGACCTCCGGGCAAGGGCACAGATGTTTCGCATGGTGGGGGAAACCGCGGTTCCAGGCTGATCCACGAGGATATATGGCTCGCTTTTCACAAAGAGTTTTCCTGAGAAATTACAGTAAGTTTAAAAAAAAAAAGAGCTCGGCCCCTTTTAGCGCTCGTTTTTTTTTTTTTTTTTAAGTGATGCAAAGCAGAATAAACGGGGCAGGGCGGGTTGGTAACGTTTTGTTCTCCCTTCTGTTCGCTCGCTTTGTCCTTTTTTTTTTTAAAAAGCCTCGAGTCCCTCGTGGTCCAAACTGGATGGAATTTGGGAGAATAAAATGGGGAAGGTTTGTGATTCAGCACGGGCTTGGAGCGCTGCCTGAACGTTTGGATGTTTCTCGGGACAGCTGCAGGAACCAAGTGGAGGATCTTCGGGCAGTTTATTTGTTGGGTTTCTCGTCCTTCCCAGCACGTGGGAAATCAGCTGGTGGGGTTCAGCGCCGCCAGCCAGCCCTGAGGGGCGGTTTGGGGCATGCTGTCCTGGCTGAAGGGTTTGAGGAGGTGGAAATGGATTTCCACCACCTCATATCTGCTCAGAGAGGGCGATTTAATTCCATGTTGGTGGCTCCAGCGGTGCATGTGACCCTGGATGCTCGGATATTGGTGCATCATCCCTGAGGAACTCGCTGGGGTCACCAAAACCTCATTTCCCTCGGGATTTTCAGCTTCCCTGCTCCGTTCCCCTGGGGCTCAGCGCAGGTGGGCTCCTGCTCCTGTGTCAGCTTGGGCTGAGCCTCATGGAACTCCCCGAGCTCAGGGGGATTGGGAAAACTTTGCTGATTTCCCAGCTGAAAATGTTCCTGGACACTTGGAGCACGTGGAACTCAGCGTGCCAGGAATCCTCCAGTCCCCTCTGGCAGGGCAAGGATTCAGAGTGATGGATTTAAGCTGAAATAGCTGCGATCATTCCCTTTCCAAACTGCCTGATTTAGGTACAGAGTAACCCCAAATAAGAGCTGGTTTATCTTAATACAATGAGCTGGAAACTCTGTTGGTTCAGCAGCTGCTCTGGGAATATTTGGAGATCTCCAAACCCAAGAGCTAGAGCTGAGCTCAGGAGCCCTTTTCCCAGGTCAGAGCCCACAAACAGTGGCAGCTGGAAGGAAAAGGGCTTTAAATTAAGATTTTTTGTGACTTCTCCAGGTTGCCACGGCTCTTCCCCCGAGTTTCTCCAAGGAACACGTTCAGCTGTAGCACTGCAGGGCCGTTTCCCATTCCCAGTCCCACATTTGGGGTGGTTCCCTCCCTTCCAGGGTCTGTGTTTGAAGAAGAAAAGTCGATTTGCACACACACAAAGAAGCTTTTCTTCCCCAAACAGCACCTCAATAATGTTATCAAGGACACAGAAAACACAAAGAATGTTGAATTCCATTTTTTCCCAAGATCATACAGTAAAGCCAGGAAAAACCCACCATTCCAGGGCCTTCTGCTCCGGTGTTTTATGTGCCAGACCAGACTTTTCCAGGTGTTTCCAGCCTGGTGGCAGAGGAAGGTGACCACAGGCTCTGCTGGACAGGGTGTCCTTTGGTGAGCCCTCCCTGGCATCCCGGGGGATATTTGCAGAGTAAGGAGCTCTGGGATGTCCTGGGAGAGCCACTCGGAGGCTGATCCTGGTCCAGCCCCGAGCAGGGAGTGACCGCTGCTCTCTGAGCCTCTCCCACTGCTATCAGAACCAGTTTTATCAATTTTATCGGTTTATCAGAACCGTTTCTGCTTGGCTTTGCTGTCAAATAACAGAGTTTTGGTTGCCGTGAGGGAGCAGTAAAGCTCATAACCCCAAACTCATCTGTCATGATTTAACGTGGGATGCCCTCCCTGGAAGGGTGGAAAATGATCCCTCCATTGCCTGGGGACAGAAAATCACAGGGAAACACCTTCCCTGCTCCCTAAATACTGTCCATGGGACATGGATTTACTTAACTGGGGTTCTGGTTAGAGGATAAATGGTGTTAAACGTCAATGTGCTTATTCCTGAGATCTGTGGGGGTTCGGATTGAGTCACTTCAAATGAAAATTCTTCTTTAAATGTTGTTTTCATTAGATTCATTTTTTTAATTTTTTTTCTTTAAATTTTTTTTCTTTACAAGTTTTTTCTTTAAAATTTTTTCTTCAAACGTTGTTTTCTTTAAACAATTTTTTCTTTACACCTTTTTTCTTTACACGTTTTTTTTTTTCTTTAAACGTTTTTGGCTTCAAATGCTTTTTCTTTAGATATTTTTTTCCTTTAAATGATTTTTTAACGTTTTTTCTTTAAATTATTTTTCACTAAATGTAGCTTTTTCTACGGCTTTAAAGGGCTCCCTTCTGTGATCGACTAAATATAAACGAGTCTCTCTGTTGGAATTTATATCTTGCCTGATTCATGGCATGCTCCTTGTATTTTCCTCAATCCTTATTTTTCCAATGTGGATTCTATCATGGATTTTGTGATCTTCTTGTCCTTGTGCTGCCACCAAAATTTAGAGGATTTTTTTTTAAATTTCATGTTAATAACAGTTAACTCCCAGTAGGATCCTGTGCTCGGGATGTCCATGGGGGTTGATAAATTAAATTCAAGGTATCAACTCTCATTTCTCCTGTGGGGAAACTGAGGCTGGGAGACTTTTCTGGATTATCTGCAGGTGATGGGAGTGGCTGAGCTGGTTTTATTGGCACACTCCAGGCTGGTCTCATCTGTGCTCTAACCCAATATCCATAAATCTCCAGCGGCAGGATTGGGAATAACAACTCCTTCGGGCCCAACTCCTGCTTCCCTGTCCCTCTGTTGTGAACTGGTGGCTCAAAAAGGGGCACAAAACGTCCCATTTTAGAGGATTAATCAGCACAGCCCCATTGTCGTGGTGTAAGTGACACCAAACCCTTCCATCCCTGGCTAAACTGGGAGAGGAAGGGCCAGGAGGGAGCTTGGATCCCACTGTTAAGGACAAAAGGAAACTTTTACCCTTCCCAATGTGCGTTAATTTAGGGCCCTTTAAAACGTCTCAGTTCGGGTTTTCACCCCTTGACCACTGCCTGATCCATGAAATTGCAAAGCAAACCCTTTGTTTGCCATTTGGCACGAGTTTCGTCTGCTTTCCCCTCCTCTTTCATCTCTCAGCCAGTTCTTCAAACCAATTAAAGCAACTTAGACTTGACCCAGGCCGTCCTTTCACTGGATTTTTCAGTCAACACCAGAAAAAAACCTCTTTATCTGAAAAGCAAACAACGAGCAGCTGATAACACAGTGGAATAGGAGTTCAGAGATAATCCAAAGGGAGAGACCCTGACTTTGGCTGAGAAGGGGATTTCGGACCTTTCCTCAGAGCTGGGATTTGGGTGTATATTTTTTATCCACGAGATGGCAACCACCAGCCACCTACAGAGCCCCGGGAGCAGAGGTTTGGGCTTCCACCCTCCATCCCGGGCACTTTGTGGGCAGGTTTGGCACCGAGTGACCTTTGCTGCCTGGGGCTCTGTGCAGAAATGTCCAGCGTGGTGCCCTTGGTCCCAGAGACGCTGCCAGGGGGGTGTTTGTCTGTCTCTGCCACCCCTGGGGGGGCTCTCCAGCAGAACACGTTTTCTTTTAGGCATTTTCTCTCCCCCCTGCACGGGTGGGGTTGTTTGGGGTTGTGGTTTCATGTGCCCAGGGAAGGATGCCCTGAGGACGTGGCCTTGGGGGGCTTCTTTTGCCCCCAGCCTCAATTTCCCACCTGTAAAACGGGGATGCTCAAGGCTTTGCTTTGTGAAATATCCAAAAAACCTTCAGTGTTCAGGGAAGGGAATGGAGCTGGTGAAGGGAATAGAGCACCAGGAGCGGCTGAGGGAGCTGGGAAAGGGGCTCGGCCTGGAGAAAAGGAGGCTCAGGGGGGACTTTCTGGCTCTGCACAGCTCCTGACAGGAGGGGGCAGCCGGGGGGGGGGTCAGGCTCTGGGAACAGGGAACAGGGACAGGAGGAGAGGGAACGGCCCCGAGCTGTGCCAGGGGAGGGGCAGGGGGAACATCAGCAGGAATTTCTCCATGGAAAGGGTCAGAAGGGGCTGCCCAGGGAGGTTTGGGGTCCCCATCCCTGGAGGTGCCCAAGGAATTCCTGGACTTGGCACTCAGAGCTCTGGGCCGGGGACAAGGTGGGGATCGGTCACAGGTTGGACTTGATGGCCTTGGAGCTCTTTTCCAACCTCAATAATTCTGTGATTCCGTGCTGCCATAATGTTGCTGTATGGGGAAGGTGACTGAGCACGTGCTGGGGATGTTTTTGTTTCCTTGTGAAGGGAATTGAAAGGCCTTGTTTGCTGAAAGATACTGTGGAGTTGCAAAACATTTGAGACTTTTACATCCCTGAGAATCCAAAGCAGTGTGTGGAACACCTTCCCTGCAACCCCCCTGGCAGGAATCTCCACCGAGGCACAAACACCTTCCAAGAAGTCCTGCCATGAGAGCCAAGGGAGTATTCCCAATTTTTAATTCAGGTGGGTTTGAGCATCTTCAGTGCAGGCCTGGGACCATCACCTCTCATCCCTTGATCCACACAAGTCCAGGCTGGAATTGGGATCATTCTGCCCATTTCCACACGTATTTTGCAGCTGGGGGAACCTCGTGCCTGTCCCGTGTGTGGATGGAGCTGTGTTGTCCCTGTAACCCCACCAGGCCCTGGGGTGGGCAGGGGGGATGTGGAGCCTCCAATAATCCGACTGGAGAGTGCCCGGGGACAGCACAGATGAATCTGCACTAAAGATGGGCTGAATATTTAAACTGGGGGTGTTGTTCTGCACCACGAGGCCCCAAAGCTGCTCACCTTGTGTAGCTCCAGGTGGTGTTGGAGTTTTAACCAATCTTGGAGAGTCCTCACAGCTGAACGCAGGGCCTGGGGAGGGAATGTGTGTTCAGAGCACTTGAAATAATTAAAAAGTGCAAAAGAAGTGAGCAAAGGCATGGAACAAACCCGTTCAGTGCGGTGAACCCTGCAGGGTTTGGTGTGAACACCACGGGCAGGGACACCTTCCACCATCCCAGGCTGCTCCAGCCTGGCCTTGGACGCTTCCAGGGATGGGGCAGCCAAAGCTTCTCTGGGAATTCCATCCCAGCCCCTCCCCACGCTCACAGGGAGGAATTCCTTCCCAATATCCCATCTAATCCTGCTCTCTGTCAGTGGGAAACCATTCTCCTTTGTCCTGTTACTCCATCCCTTGTAAATAATCTTTAGGAAAAGAAAAATAATAATAAAACCCAAGAAACAGTTAAATCCTATGCTCCTTTCTTATGTTTGACATCATTGTTATTTTCCTTTGTGCCTCAGATTCTTGTTTTATTTTCCTTTCCCTGGGATTTGCAGGTGAAGCATCCAAAGTTTATCTCGGACGATCTGAACGTTCCTTCTGGGAGGGAGGAAGCCATTGACACCTGGCCCAGATATCCATTGCTCTGCAAAGCTGTTTGGATCCCGAATGAAAGCTGTCAGGCTCTTGGAATCGTGCGTCGGGACCTGCACTTTGCAGCTGGACTCCGTGAGGGGATTTTTTTTGGAATCCTGGGAAAGGTCTGGGTGGAATATTTGGCCTTGATCTTTGGCTGGTAGAGGATAAGGATGGTGTTTTGAGGTTGAGGATGGTGTTTTGAGGTTGAGAATGGTGTTTTGAGGTTGATGTTTTGAGGTTGAGGATGGTTTTGAGGTCCAGCAGCCCAGGGGGTGTTTTATTTGCAGTGCAATGTCCTGGCAGAGTTTCCATTTGAAATCCTGCTGGTGCCAAGCCATGATTTGGAGCTTGGGACGGTGTTTTGGGGTGGGGAGCAGGGGAAAACCAGGGAATTGGGTGTGCAGAGCACCCTCAGCCGCGGGAAGGAAGCTCTGGCAGTCGGGTGCAGATCGATCCCCCACCCCGGGCTCCGTCTCCAGGCGCAGAAGGGATTTGAGGTGTGAGGTGGTGGAACATATGGGCTGCAATATCACGGCACAGGAGCCTGCGAGAGGGAGGCAGCAGCTCAGAAAATAGCCCTGCTTTTGTCGGTTCGAGCGCGCGCCGTCGGAGGCAAAACATTTGGATTGGGAAAAAAAATAATAAAAATAAAAATAAATGCTCTGCGGTGCGTGTCTTGGAGAGATTCATCCCCCCTCCCCACACACACACAGGCACAAACTCGTGTTGTGTTTGTGTGGCTGCAGCAAAGAACAAAAAAAACACCAAGAGAAAGCCAGAAAAGTTTGTTGGTCTAAAGAACAGCTCCAGTGGAAGGGAGTGAATGAAGGGTTTGGGGAAGGGAAGTCAAGGAGCAACTGCATGGCCTGAATAAATCCCAAGGAATAAAGGAAGGGTCTGGTTGTGAAGGATGAGCTCTTTCTGCACTGTCCATGATACCAAAGGAGGGAATCTGAGCACAAAATCACTTTGCATAGACTATAACATATAATATATATATAATAAAATGCTTTCAATGTTGTAAATGATATGAGGAGTGGCTGAGGGAGCTGGGAAAGGGGCTCAGCCTGGAGAAAAGGAGGCTCAGGGGGGACCTTCTGGCTCTGCACAACTCCTGACAGGAGGGGGCAGCCAGGGGGGGTCGGGAACAGGGACAGGAGGAGAGGGAACGGCCTCAGGCTGTGCCAGGGGAGGGGCAGGGTGGACACCAGCAGGAATTTCTCCATGGAAAGGGTGGTCAGGCATTGGATGGGGCTGCCCAGGGAGGTTTGGAGTCTCCATCCCTGGAGGTGTCCAAAGAATTCCCGGACGTGACACTCAGGGCTCTGGGCTGGGGACAAGGTGGGGATTGGGGTTGGACTTGATGGTCCTGGAGCTCTTTCCCAACTCAAATGACTCCATGATTCATGCAGAGGTTCTGATTCAAAACCCAGTGATTCAGAGGATATTCCCTGATCTCAGCAAGGGTTCCATCGGTGCTATCTGAACAGCAAGAAATTCTACGCTTTTAACATAATTATAATTTTTAATTTTCAACTGCTTAAGGGGCTGATCCTGTGCCGTTGCCACCAGCGGGAAGATGCAATTCCAGCCCCATTTGTTCTCCGTGCCTTTTGCTGAACCAAACCCCAGCTCTTGTCAGTCCTTCGGAGAATTTGGCTTCAAATGCCTTTTGCATTATTGTAACCGACAAGTCTAAGACACTGCCTAATGTTAATTCTGCTCAGTGCTGCCAATTATAATCAGAGCTAGTCAAAATAAACAAATTAAACAAATAAACATGTCAAAACATCTCAGTCCTAGAGAAAATAAGCCAAGTCTGAGCCCTCTCAGCGCTGCAGCGGAACCGATGAGCCGCGTGTTGTGAAATGTTCCACCGGGTTTTCCACCTTTTCCTGGGGAAAAGGAGGGAAAGGTGGGTCACTTTAGAATTATGGCCGAGTCCTGCCCTGCTCAGGGGACTGCAACTGCAACCAAATGAAACCCAAATGTTCCTTCAGCTCCTTCACCCACCCTAATGATCATCTGCTGTATGTTTTAAATGGTTTTTAGTGTTTGGGGTTTTGTTTTTTGGGTTTTTTTTTTGGTTTGAGTGATTCTTTGCTGTCAGAGTGCCAAGACCCTAAATCATTGTAGGGGTTGGACAAGATGCAGGTGAAAATATCCCAAATGTGGCTGTGCACGTCAATATAAAACATGCTGCTGCTGGGACCATCCCAAATGGTAAATACGATGTAATTTAAATTAAAAGCACCCCAGGTTTAAAAGACAAAGACACAAAACACGCAAAACACATTTCAGCTGCACGGAGGGGACGTCACAGTCTGGATTTGCTGAGAATTGGTGGTAATGGGAGGAGGGGGCATGTTGTTTTTTTTTTTTAGCGGTATGTTAACCTTAAAAATCTGTTGTGAGGTTAAAGGAAAAAGCTGTCGCTTTAGACAGGTGGTTCTTGTAAAGAGGTGATCTTTGAAAGTGCAGTCTTACATTGTCAGAGCCCCGGCAGAGATAAAGCTATAACACAGGTGAGGGCTGGGACTCTTCTGGGGTCTGTCACAGGGCTTTAAAACCCCCTTCAAAACCTGCTGCTGGAGAGGGACTTGCTGCTTTTTTTAATGCAAGACACATGCAGCGAATCCCTGCTCCAAATGGAAATGAACCCTGGAAATGGAGCCACGGCCCTGCTTTTTTACACACCTTGGGGTGTCTCTCGGTGTTGAGGGGGATCAAAGGACCAACTGGGGGTGGGATTTCTCGGGAAGAAGCCATAAACGGCTGTGATCCCGCTGGGATGGGGCATTCCAAGTTCTCCAAGGGGACGGAGGTGTGAGGTGGAGAGAGAGAGGGAGAACAATCCTCGAGGAGCCACCACAGAGCTGCTCAACAAATCCTTGTTCACCTGGACTGGGCTTAAAGCAAAGGAAAATCCAAGCAACTTCTTTGGGGTGCGGTTGGGAGAGAGCGCGAATTCCCCACAAAACCACGCCGGATCCGCGACTCTTCCCCCCACGAACGGGCAGGGGCTGGGGAGCAGAGGAGCCCCCGCGCCTTTGAAAGGCTCTTCGCTGCAGACAGCGCCGGGGAGCTCGGTTATTAACAGCCTCTCGCAAGACAGTTATTTTTGGAGCGGCCTCCGAGGAGGCAACCTCTTGGAATCGAGCTCATTTATCCTGCGTTTCACTGTCCTGCCATTTCCTGCGGGGAGAGGGGGGAAAAGTGAAACCACATGTTCGGAGGAGCGAGCGCGGGGAACCTCGCCGAAGACAAACGAGCGCTCGTCTCCCCCGGCGGCCGGGCCGGGCCGGGCCCGGTGCCAGCCCAGGTGTTCCCGGCCGCCGATGAATTTTGCCAAGGAACAATGGAAATAGCAGCTGATTGCGCTGACAGATCCTTCTGGTAATTTCCTGTTGTTTGGCATCTTCAGGTTACTTTCCCACAATTACGGGTTGAAGGCCCGGGCCTTCGAATCCGCTTTTTTTTCACCGGGAACGAAGTAATTGTGTGTGTGTGTGTGTGGACCCTGCCCTGCTCTCCAGCCCCCTGCCTTTCCTCCTCCTTCCCAGATGTTCTAATTTAATTCCTTTTGTAAAATACATATTTTAATGAGTCTGAATTTAAAAAAAAAAAAAAAGCCACTCTTTGCACCTGCATCATATAGGATTTCTTGGCAGTCCCACTGTGGGTTCTGCCAGGATTCCTGCTTGTTCTACCACCTAAACCCACCACTCGGAGGGTTTTCCTCTGGTGCCTCCCGTTATCTTCCGAATCAAGGAACACTCAGGGATGGAGCCGAGCCTTGGGCTGCTCGTGGGATGGAGAGGGGGATTTGGCAGCTGGCGATGCTGGGAAGGTGCTGGTGAAAGTGAGGGTGCCTCCAGGACTGGCTCTGGATCTGGGGGAGAAATGGCTCTCCCCGAAGAGCCACAAGTTTTATGGTGGGGAGAGAAAGGAGGGTAGGCAGACTTTACAGGGATCTCAAAGCTCCGTGCAATCCAGGCTGTCAGGAAGTTATAAATACTCGTTTGGGTTTCCTGAACAACTCGAGGGGGGTTTTTCTGAGCTGGAGCGGAGCTGGATGGGCACCGGGGGACACCGGCCCCGGGTCCGTGGTCTGGTTCCTTCCCAGACCATCCCAAGGAGTGGGAGAGCAGGACACGGAGTGTTGGAGCAGAGTGTCTGCAAGGGAGGGAGGAACCTGTCCAGCCTCTCCTCTGAGCATTCCCTGCTAGCTCAGTTATTCCTACAAGATCAATTCCAAGGGTGACCCTGAGTTCTGAATTTTTTTTTTTTTTTAATGGTTAAAATGTGCGTTCCAGCAAGATCTGACTTGTGTGATTTTAAATGAATAAATGTCCTGCCTTGGCTGGAGAATTTCCTACATTTTTGTTGTCCTTAAAGGGAGGAAATTTTGCATTACTTGTGGGGCAGGTGAATTGGAACCAAGGCTGATTAAAACCACGCTGCTTTTTAACTCTTTCTCAGAAAATTGCTGGTTTGACCGAGCGAAAATCTCTGCCTTCCCTTAAAAAACCAAACCCCAAACCAAAACCCTGGATAAAACCTCAGGTAGATCCTCTGAGCCTGGATCCTTTGGAGGAGGGGAAGGACACCCATTTCTGCAGGTTGAGCACCTTTTCTTTTCACCTCAGGCCAAGGCAGCAGCAACTCCCAGCGCCTGGGTACAAAAGGAATTGTTGGGGTGTGGAGGAATCATGTCCAGTATCCCAAAGACTTCCCTTCTTCGAGGCCACTCGTGTAAACAACCCACAAAGCATCTTCTGTCCCATCCCACTGTGAAATTCCTTGGGAGAGCTCCCTGTTTCTCCCAGAAGGTCCCTGGTTGGATCGTGCCGCCGGCCTTCGCGGGGACCAGCACAGCTCCCTCCGTTACCAAGGAATGTCCCATGTGGATTGCGCCGAGCGGGTTTAGGAAGAGGAGGGGAATAACGCTGTGAAACTCCCCCCCTCCCTCACCCTCTGGTTTGCAGCAAAAAAATTGTTTTCGGTGGCAATCTTCTCCCAGCTGGAGCGTCGCCTTCTGTTCGAATCCCTAAAATTAGACTGAGAATCTTCTCTCACTTCAACAAATCCTGTCTGCCTGGCGGTAATTATCCTTCTGGAGTGGAGATGGGCGGGCTTGGGAAGTTCTCTGGAGATGGAAAGCCCAGCCGTGGTCCTCGGGCTCCTGGGTGAAGAGGGGGAACCCGTGGGAGGTGCAGGAGGGTTGAGAATCCTTCTCCTCCAAGTAGGGTTTGCTGTCCGTGCTGGGAATCCACCTCACAGGGCCAGTTCCGGGGTTTTGGCTCCAGGGAACTGCTGGTTCTCAACCCCCTCAGGCTGATTCAGAGCCTGCTGAGGGCAATTAGAACCTTGGGGCTAATTATCATATAATCGCGGCGTGGTGTGAGTTGGAAGGGACCCTAAAGACCACTGGGTGGGATTTAAGGTCCCTCCCAACCCTAAACCATCCCGTGATTCTGGGATTTCTGTTCCATATCTCCTGTTGATGAATCCTCCCTCCCCCTTTCCTGCCTGTTTCCTTGGAGTTTTGTTTTCCAGGACAAGGACACTCCCTCTCAGTGCTTGTCCAGTAGTTTATGGCCACCAGTTCCTGTGTGTATTTATCCCAAAGACTTCAAACACTGCTGGGTTCTGCCTGAGCTGGTGGAGAGAACTGGGATGAGGATCTCTCGGGATCTACTCCTGCTTCTTTCCCAAGCTTCATGCATGGCTTTGGACAGCTCTGTGCCTCCATTTCATGGAATCATGGAATTGTGAAGGTTGGAAAAGCCCTTTAAGATCATCAAATCCCACTGTCAACCCAACACCAACATGGTCACCATTAAACCACACTCTCAAGTGCCACTTCCAGGTCTGGGGACTCCACCACTGCCCAGGGCACCCCATTCCAATGTTTCACAACCCCTTCCATGAAAAAAAAAGGTCTTAAATATTAACCTAAACCTTCCCTGGCAGATTTTGGGTCCATTCCCTCTGTCTCTGACACAGAGACAGAACCTCTGTCCCACACTCTGCTAAAAAATGCCCAGAAGGAAGGGATTGCTACCAGAGCTGGGCATTGTTTTATTCAAATTAAATGAGAACAGAGATGTTTAAGACCCGATTTTTATCTGTCTTATGACTCAATTCTGTGCCTGTTGGCTTTGAGCTGACAAAACGGTGCAGAATGGGCCGTAAATTCACCCCTAATCTACCAAACCTCTTCATTTCTTGTGAGCAGAAACCCCTGGAGCAGGTGGTTGGCAGAGCTGGGGACTGCAGCACCAGCAGGGCCCGAGCTGGAGGTGTCGTTTCACCTCCCAGAGACGCCCCCAGCCAAGCCCTGCAGCAGCTGAGGAGGTGACAGGGCCTTTACAAGGCTTTTACTTGCACCAAGTGGGATTTTTGTGCTGGTTTTAATTCAAGGGAAAAAACCCCGTTGCTTTCGGGACGTGCCCGCGCTGCCCGAGGAATTTGATCGCCCGTAAAATAAATGCAACTGGAATCTAAACCCTGGTGGCTGCAGTAAAAATTGGTGTTTGTTGGGGGTTTGGTCCTTTTAGATAACAAGGCTGCTTCACTGGGAGATGACGTTTTCGGTGTTTAAAGCAAGTTTAGCATTGTAATCCTGAAAAACACACAGGACTTCCCCAACAGCAGTAGGGTGGTGAGCTAAAGAGAGGTTTTGTCTTCAGAAAAGTATCTTAAAATAGCTTTTGTATTAAAAAAAATAAAAGAAAACAAACCTTTTTATTTCACTTCCTAGAAAAAATAGGGAAAAATGCGAGTACTTTGTATTATCTTAGCAGGACAATACATTATACTTCCTGATTATAATGGAATCCTGGAATGGTTTGGCTTGGAAGAGATCTTAAAGCCCCTCCAGTGCCACCCCTGCCATGGGCAGGGACACCTTCCACTATCCCAGGTTGCTCCCAGCCCCATCCAACCTGGCCAGGGACACTTGGAAAAAAAGATTTTTGTTGTTATTGCAAGAACTGCATTGAATTTTGTGGGTGGGAAGAGTGGGGATGGGAGAGCTCACTGGGAAGTTACATCCCTGCATTTGGGATTAGCCCATTAATGTCTTTCGGGCTTAATAAATTAAACTGTTTAGGAAACAAATGAAACGTGCTTAAAAATGATAAAAACCGTCATTTTTCCTCCTCAGACTGGTAGGAATTTCCATCCTTTCGGATACAGAATTTGGTGCATGATTTTCACCGGTGTCTTGGGAAAAAAAAACAACAAAAAACCCCCAAAAATTCACGTCTCATGAAGGAGACGTTTTCAAGGTGCAACTTCCGAATGTTTTAAAACAACTTTCCTGAAGAGATCCATGTCCAATAAATGACACACTGCTAAATTATCAGAGGAATCCTTCTGGATTTGTCCCTGCAGGAAAGATCAGGCTCTTCCCTCCCTGTTTTATGTGTGAATGTTCTTCCAGTAACATTCAACCTCGGGCTTGTGACCTCTGCACACGAACTCAAAAAATTAATGCTTTTTTCCTCTTTTTTTCAAGCCGGTGCCTGCGTTTCTTCAAGTCACTTATCAAGTGTCGCGTGACAAACGAGCTTCTGGAGCACTGAAACTTCTAAGAATATTATTTGTCTTGTTTTTTTTTTTTACCCTGCTCTGTCTGAAACTCAACTCGCTGCCTCTCAGTCTTGGAGAGGAACCTGAAGGAGAGAAAATCCTCCAGGCTGCAGGGAATGCCTCGGACTGTGCAGTGGCTTTCAGGTGTTGTTTGTCACCTCAGATGCACCTTTTTAGCTCATAATTTGTAAAGTGAATATTCCATAGAATAATTAGGGTTGGAAAAGACCTCCAAGTTCATCCATTCAGCCTTTGACCAAATCCCACCATGCCCAGTAATTCAGATTTTGAAGTGCCACATCCAGGTATTCCTTGGTCACCTCCGGGGATGGGGACTCCAAACCTCCCTGGGCAGCCCCTGCCAATGCCTGACCACCCCTTCCATGGAGAAATTCCTGCTGATGGCCATCCTGACCCTCCCCTGGCACAGCTTGAGGTCGTTTCCCCTTGTACTACCATTAGTTGGCTGTAAACCTGAATGGGAAAAAAAAAGAAAAAGCTTATTATGGAATGGTTTGGCTGGGAGGGGACCTTAAAGCCCATCCAGCTCCAACCCCGACACCTTCCACTATCCCAGGTTGCTCCAAGCCCCGTCCAACCTGGCCTTGGGCACTTCCAGGGATGGGGCAGCCACAGCTTCTCTGGAAATCCCATCCCAGCCCCTCCTCATCCTCACAGGGAGGAATTCCTTCCCGTAAGTCCAGCAGTGCCTCACTGTAACTCAGAAGAGCACGAACCATGTGGTCATTGGAGAACTCCTGACCCTTTTCCTGGGTGTGGACACTGGACCTGCCCCTCTGGGGAAAGGATTTGGGGTTTTCCCTGCCCTTCCCCTTGGCTGGAATGCCCCGACCTGCTCCGCGTTTGTGCGGTTTCGCTGTGGGTTCACCCCAGGGCTGAACTTCAGCCGAGCACTGAGGTTCCCTCTGAAACACTTTGACTCCATTAGGGATAAAAAAACCCCGAGATTGATGTTATTTTAATGGAAAATCTGGGAGCTGAGTTTTATTTCCAAAGTGAAAAATCCGCCTGTGGGTGAATCTGTTCCAGGCTGTCCAGTTTGACTTATCTGAGAGGGAATCACTTATCAGCAAAGCAGGTGTTTCTCACTGGATTTCACTCTGGGTCCCTGAAAATCATTACTCATGACTGGAAATCTTGTTCCTGTGTTTTAAATTTTCCTTTTCCCCCCCTTATATTTTTTTTTTCCCCCTCCCCTCCCTCTCCATTTCTGAAGCGAAGCAGCCAAACGTTGGGAATTACTGGTCTCTCGGAGAGACACGGAAGATTTTCAAAATGGTTTTCATGTTTTTTGGAACACTTTACATTTGGCTGATCTCTTTTCATAGGAATTCTTGGATAT
>VZRJ01009455.1:372340-386038 GCA_013397565.1 Ptilonorhynchus violaceus | reverse complement strand
TTCCCTCTTTGCAGTTATGAAAACCAGGTTTGCTGCCTTGGGGGAAGGGAGGGAGCCGAGCAGAACGAGGCTGGGGAAGCAGAAGACGAATTTATTCTGACTTTATCTTTATTTCATTCTCCCGAGTTAAATTCTGCGCCGCTGCTCCGCGGCCAGCTGGTTTGAATCATTCCAGGAGAACGCTATTTATTAAGTGTCTGTTCCAGGCAGTGTCAAACCCTTCAGCTCCTGCTCTATCCTCCGTTGTGAGCAGGAACATCAGTAGCCCAGGTGGGCTTTGAATGGCTCTGGAAAGCAGGGAGGTGAGAATCTATTTATTACTCACTGCAGATCTCAGTAGACAGAGCCTCCAATTAAGGCAGGAAGCTGACACACTTTGCCGGCTCCTTCCGAGCGCGGGATGCAAAACGAGGGAATAAAAAATTAAATAAAATACCCCCAAACTTCTCGGCGTTCTCTCCCGCAGCCTGGAACTGGAATTCCTGCGTGCTTTGCTTTTTTCCTCTCCTCCTTTTGTGCTCATCCGAGTGCAGAGAGCAGAGGTGGGGCTGGTTTCCTTGGGCTTTTCAAGCACAGGTGATGCTCAGGGGTGGAAAAGTCCATGATCCGGTGGATAACCTTCAAATCGTTTCCTACAGGACTTGATCCCCCTTTATCCTTGGGCCTGGAGTAAATTAATTTACACTTCTGAAGCTGATAATTGACATCGTTGTAACTTTATTGTAACTTAAGGTCAGGATCGGATTTACGGTATCTCATTTTTAGAGCATCGAATGACATTTTGTGCTCCTACTCAGTCAATATCTGCATTCCAATCCGCAAAAAAAGCCCAAAATATCAAAAAGCAGATTATTTATTGTAGTAACACGTGTGTGGATCGTAAATACACTGAAGAGCAGGAAGAAAGCAGAAAAAATAAATTAAAATTTGCTGATTTTTACTTGTCTCTGCTGACACCTAATCCAGGGGTCACAGAACCTGCAGCAGCCCTGGTAATTCCTGATTTCCTTCTCAAGAATTCCAGTTCAGTCGTAGGAGTATCAGCCCAAGGTAGTTCCTGTAATCTCATTTAAAACAACTTGGTTGGTAGAAGTAAAGGGTTTTTTAAAACCTGTTATTGTTTAGTGTAAAGCAGATATAACTGGAATTTCAACATTTGACAAATCTGCTTTCATGCTAAGGCTGGTTAAATCTAGAAGTTATTTCCATGCTCATTTTCATTGAAACTTCGATTTTTCTGTAGCACTTCAACCTCTGTTAATCTGCTTTGAAAACAAAGCAGAATAAAACAAGGGAGGGGGAAAAAAAAAAAAGAGAGAGAAAAAAAATCCACCCATCATCAAAATTTCCAACTCTGGATGTTTTCCAGTGAACTATTCCTGAATGAAAACAGTGTTCAGTGTAACGTTGGCTCTAATGGAGATAAATCTGAGCATTCAGTTACTCCTCAGAAATCTTTAAAGGAGAGGGGGAAAAAACCCAAGGAAAAGAATGATCCCGATCATTAGCATTTATTTAGCAGCTCAGGAGGAATTTGTGTCTGTTGAAGCACAAAGTGCAGCTGCTGGTACTCGAGGAGGAAAAACTCTCCCTGTGCTTTTTAATTCTCTTTTTCTGGAAAAGTTGGAGGGCTGTAAACGATTTGCGTTAAGCCCTAACCCTGGATTGCAGCGCAACACAAAAATTCTGTATTTCTTCTCCCTACCTCTTTCCACATCCTCCAAAAACCCTTTTCTTCAATCAAAAATAAACTCAAGATGTTGCATTAGAAGATTTCTTGAAGTGTTTTCCCACACCTACACTCGGGTAGTTCCTTTCTGCACATGTTGTTCAAATATTGTTTTGTGGAGAAGTCCTTGGCTCGGGATTTGAAGGCTTTTCCCAAGCTTTGAAAAGCTTCAAATTCAGCTACGGGGGTTTTTTTCTGCCATTGGCATCAATCTGTGAAATAAATACAGACAAATATGGAAAGCTGTAGAAAAAGCAGCACGGAAATAAAAGAATTATGGAATCATGGAATGGTTTGGGTGGGAAAGGACCTTAAATCCCACTCAGTTCCATGGGCAGGGACACCTTCCACTATCCCAGGTGGCTCCAACATGGCCTTGGACTCTTCCAGGGATGGAGCAGCCACAGCTTCCCTGGGAATTCCATCCCAGCCCCTCCTCACCCTCACAGGGAGAAATTTTTCCCATCTTTCTGACCAAAATTTCCTCTTTTTCAAACAAATTCACAGAAAGAGTTACAGGTGCCAAGGGAAACAGACGCTGATTTTTTTTTTTTAGGTATTGAAATAATTTTTGATACTTCAAATTGATATTGATAATATTGGAGATAATTATCTTTACAAGCACACTGGAGACAATTTTTAATTGGAATAAGGGTTGACTGCACTGAAGTCATTGGAGCTGCAGCCACTGGGTTTGACTGCAGTGACTTTGCTTTGCACAGTCAGGTGTAATCTGATTTTTGGGGAATTTAAAGGACTCCTGACTCCCAGCAACTTCTGTAGGAGCTGAAAACGAGCCCAGTGATTTTCCTGGGAAGTCTCCCTGTGACAGATCCCCCGCTGGATCTGCTGGAGCATCTTTTGAGGGCCAAATATTTTTATTACTTTTACGGAACCTACTTTTTTGGGTGTTTTATTTAGGGGAGAGCCGGTGTGGTCCAGCAGCACAACAATACAGAGATTATTGAAGCACACCAGCACACGAAGAGGCCTTTACTGCTCACACACATCTCCTCCACTTGACATTTCTGCAACCTTGTGTCATTCTGCGGTGTATCCTCTTCAGATTAACAGCAATTCATCATTAATCCGTTTGAATAATACTTTGGTTTTTTTTTTTTCCCCAACGCAAAGAGACAGAAAACATCTGCATATTGAGTAATATTAGCTCCACTTTGTGTCTCAAGTGAGCCCAACTGACAACCCTCATTTGTTATGACTGTGGAGGCTTAATTGGGTTGACGTAGGATTTGGACTTTATGAAAGGAGAAGGAGTTTGAAGATCTTTTCCCTCCAAAAATAAAAAAAAAACCCACAACAAAACACTTCTAGAGAGGGAAAGAGCAGGGAGAGGCGAAAATAAAAGGATAAATACATAAAATAACAAGGCTGAGATGTCCTGGAAAGGCCCAAACATCCAGGAGGTGTTTTAATAAGGATGCTTAAACGAGAGATTAGTTATGGAGCCATATGGTTTGGATTACAGCTCTCATCTTTTGTTTCCTGCTTACGCTGTCAGGCATTAATGTGATTGTTTGGATTCTTTAATGCCTTAATGCATCATCCCTCCCCGTGCATTAGGATAATCACTTTGCTCCTCCGAAGGGCAGCGCTGCCAGTCATCACTCTTCGGGTTTTTGGCTGACCACGGGACGTGGAAACGACCTGGAAAAATCTCCCCGTGTTCCAGCGTTTCTGGAGCCGGCGTGGGGAGATCACCCGGGAAACCTGGAGGGTGTTGAAGGCTCCTGCTGTCACTGGGCTGGTGACACTCAGGTCGTGTCCAAAACTCCTTTTCTCCAAGGGAATGGGATTTGGGCTCAGCTCCACACCGGGTTCCAGGTGGTTCTTCATGGAACTTCAGGAAAATAATGTGTTCAATCGGAATTTCTGACTCTCTGGGCAAGTGGCTGCACCTGTGTGTGTGCAGAGGGTGGTTTTATATTAAAACATCTTTTATTCATTAATACAAGTCGCTTTTTGGGTGAATCATCCCAGTAAGAACCTACCAGCAGAGGCTGAGTGTTCTTGAGAAGCTCTGAAGTTCAAGAGCTCCATGAAGCTTGATTTGAAAGGGCATTGACAAAGCTCTGCTTCCCAGCGCTTTCCCCAGGTGAGAGCCGGGATTTCCAATGGAATGGTCATCTCTGGGGCTGGGAATTGTCCTTATTGGTCACCTTTCCCTGCATAAGACTTTCAGTGCACCCAAGCAGAGTCAATTGTGGAGCTGATTTCATAAGGAGGAGTTAATTTTTATATATTCTAATAAATCAGAGCAGTAGTGAAAAGAGGCAGCTTTATTTCGCAGGGTCTGCTGTGAAGGCTTGACCTTGAAATGATAAAGTTTTGATAAATTATAAGAGTTTTGATTAAATGATTAAGTTTGTGTGTGTGGACAGAGCAAACAGGCAAAAGAGACACATATGAAATACTAAAATAAACAGTCCTAAGCAACTGGGATTTGAAAAAATCAACACATTTTCTTCAGGGCCATTTGGACATGTTTTTCTAACGGGGTTATTCACATTTTCTTCCTTCTGCAAAGCTCCGTGTGCCACCAGCCGAGGCTCTGGGGCAGAAATGGGGCAGCGAATGATCTGCAAATCCCTCAGCAGCCCAGGGGGATGGAAAGCGGTGCCTCGGCGTGAGATTAGTGCCATTCCGTGGTCACTCCCATTTATCCAGCAGGAATGGCAGAGGCAGGAAGGTGGAAGGAGGATGAAAGGTGTGACGGGCTCCTCACGACATTCAAATGACTGGGGAGCGCCGGGGAGCCTGCTCTGCATTCCACATGTCACCGGAACGCTCCTGCCACGGGACTGCACTTCGGGAAGTGTCAGTGTGAAAGACAAGTCCGTGATTTAAGCACGGGAAATACCCAGTGGTATTGTCACACGGGCTGGGATTCAAACACACCACGGTTCCCAGGCTGGGAAGGGCCAGGGTGGGAGGTTGAGGGGACGTGGGTGTGGGAGAAGGGTTTTGGCAGGGAAATTATGCAGAGGTTGTTGGGTTTGGGTGGTTTGGGGCAGAGGGTATTGAGGATTTTTGCTGTTTTCACCTCAGAGGACATTTCTGGGGTATCCAAATTGGGGGTGTTGCGTGCAGGAATGCAACAGGCTTGGAGAAACGTCCAGGAACTGAAGCTGCAGAATTGAGCCTGGGGAACAGAAGATGAGCCTGGGGCAGAAAACTCGAAGTGTTGTTGGGCCCAGCAGTTGTATCCACTCAGTTCGAAGGGAAAAGATGTGGATTCCTGTGGTTTGTTGTATCAGAGTTGATATTTCCTGTTGCTTGGCAGAAAAATGTCCTTTCACACAGAGCAGCAGAGGTGAAAATGCTTTTAGGATGGAGAAGAACAGAACTCATTGAGGACAATCCTCGTTGCCTCCTTCCCCTTGAGCCTGATTTATAAACCAGGGGAATGTTTGTGCTCATCCTTGGTGTGGTTGTTCAAAACCTGCGGTGTATGAGGGGGGAAAAAATTCACTATAACTGAAAAAATGTCGCTTTTCATAATGGAAATAATTCAGCAAATCCTGATGTGATCCAGAAGCGTCATCTCCAAAGCAGGGGAAGGTAGATAATAAGGCATGAATCAGACGGGATTATCTGGAATGTCTTCAGGCTGCTCGGGATTACAGGAGGGGAAGATGGGATTTGGGAGAGGAGAGGGTTAAACCAGCCCCAGCAGCACAAGCTGAAGGATGGTTTTCCAGGTGGGAACAAGGGCTTGATCCCCTCACCAACCCCCTTCCCACGGCTCATCAGCTCCACAGAGCGTGCCATTCCCCCAAAGCTCTGCACCCTCCCACCCCCAAAACCAAACCGTGCACGGTGTGGGCAGCACGGGGGGATCAAAGGCTCCTTCCCCCCTAAATCCAGACTGTTTAAAGCAGCACCTTCATCCCATGGGATTTGGGATGAGATTGGGGTGGTTTGCTCCACCCCACAGCACTGAGTCCTCTTCCCACACTGCCTGAGCCCCCCGAGAGCGGCGCTGGGGCTCTGGTGGCTGCTGAATTAAACAATGAGAAATATATGCCAGCTCCTGCCATTTGCTTATTAATAGGTTCTGTGTCTCGGGCTCCAAGGGGATTGTCCTTGCCTTGGAATTGCTGCCGGGGAGGCATTCAAGCATTCAGTGCCCGTAAATGGAGAAAAATGGGGAAGAGGAGAGCAGAGGCTTTCAGGAAATGTTGGCTTCAGAAATGTGGGATTTGCAGAAATTCCAGTGCTCTGCTTCCCAGGAACTTGGTTTAAACGTTCAGGGTCTTTGTAAATCAAGCACTATCCGTAAATCCTGTAATTTCCTGATACCCACGAGCGATTCCTCGGGCTGGAGGATGATTCCAGACCTGTGCATTCGTGGGATGCTGTGAAATTCCTGCTCACTTGTTCAGAGGAGCAGGTTCAGTGGGATAATTTATGAAAACAGGATGTTTTTATCCTTTATCCTCTTCCCAAATTTCCAGTGGCTTGTGAATATGGGTAATATTTGTGAATGCATACACGTGTTTTGAGCTCCTTATTCACTTTAAGTCCTTGGTTTCCAGCAAATCCTTTGGGTTTTGAAAATCTCAGCTTGGTGGTGGCTGTTTCCTCAGAAATTCCTGGTGGTTTAACAAATAATTACATGTTCCTGTTAAGATCACTGCAGTTTCAGTGTTTAAAAGGCTGATTTTGGTCCATCTTTAGCATTTTCTTATGGAGTTACAGGATAATTGGGTTGAAAGGATGTCTGGAGGTCGTTGCTCCAATCCCCCACTCAAAGCTGGGCCACTTTCAAGTTAAATCGTGTTGTTCACAGCCAATAAACAGATTTATACCAAAGGGAAATAAATCACGCATAAACCTCAAATGGGTGGAAATTTGAAGGTGCTTATGGTGTTTTTTAACAGAGATTTTGGAGATTAAATTCCATTGGCTCTCATTGTTTGAAGGTACCTCGATGACATTGTTAACTCGGCCATTTTGGAACCCAAAAAATTCCTTTTCTTTGGGAAATGGAACACGGCCTCCCAGAGACTTTAACTCCACATTAACGAGCTCCTTTCCTTCCGTTAAATTGTTGAAATTCATCACATGGCCACGATCCCTGGGTGATGGTTCCAAATGATCAGATAAATGGATGAACTTTGAGCTGATGAGTGACAGGTGCCAAACACTGGTTTCAAACCTCGACTGAAGGTTGGTAAGGGGTGAGGTGGCACATCCAGGACTGGCTCTGGTTTCCCAACGTGTCCTTGCACAATATTCCCATGACAAAATCCATGCAGGAAACCCTGTGCAGGCGTAGCAGCCATTTCGTTTGCTCCGGTGCTGCTCAGGGATGTTTGCATGCATGGGATTTGGCTGGAACATGTGAGGTTTTTATGGATGGAGGGTTTGATTTGAGCTGCAAACCCAAACATTTGGGCTCGGCGATCCTCGTGATTCTGTGATTCTGCATCCAGGTGATGTTCCCATTTCCTTCCATTCTCTATTTTGGGCACCCATGGACTAAACAACCACAAACTGGCCAAACTGAGCATCTTATTCCCTATTTTCCACCGGAAAACCAGTGACACCTCCCAAACCAGGCAACCCAACGAGTTCATTAAGGAAGAATCGCCTGCGATTCCGCCTCACCTTGTGTTCCCACCCCCACCCCCGTGCCAGGATGATGAATGGGGGGAGCCCAGCGGGGTCAACGAGCGGGGTCGGTTTGGAGCCGAGAGGTGCCGCGTGCTGCTTTATTGAGCGCTGCCTTCGCGCCCCAGCCCCCGACCTGGGCACCGGTGATTTATTGCAGGGGCAGTGTTTTGATCACTTCCCTTCAGCACCTTACCCTGGCTCCAGAAATCAGCTTTTCACCGCCGATTAGAGGCTGGGGAATGAGATCCCTTCAAAAATCCCGAAATGGGAGCGCCGAGAAAGGGATGGGGAGCCTGAGGAGGGATGGGGAGCCTGAGGATCCTTTTCAAAAGGGTCTTTGTGAGTAACAAAGGGATTAGGTTGGGTTCTCTGTCTCTCTGAGAGAGAAAAAAATCATCCATTCATCGATTTTTTCCCAACTGGGCTGAAACAGAGGAACCAAACCCGTCCTAAGAAATTTGGAAGAGCTACCAGGGGAAAAAACCACTGCACTTAACGTTTGTATGGATTTGTGGTGGAAGGCACAGGAGAACAACCTCTTGCTGGTTTTGAAGGGTTAAAAAGCTCTCATATGTGTCTGGAAGGTGTTTATTAATGAATTTTAGCAGTTAAGAGGCATCTTTTACTAGAGGGTGCTGAACTGAAGCTTTTGATGGTGGAGTGGGTGAAACAAATCCCTGCCGGTCCTCCTTGGAGTGGTCAGACTGAGACACACAGAGACCACGGGGCAGGTGGGGAAAAAGGAGGAATTGAGGCACCAGGCGAAGGGTTTGGGGTTTTGTTTGGGGTTTTTTGGGGCGGTTTGTTTTGTTTCAGGGATTTTTTTTTTGTGGTTGTAAGGTTGGTTTTGTGGTTGGGTTTTTTATTTAGCCCCAATTTCTATTTTTATTTCCTTATCATCTCAATCAGCACCTCAGCCCTTTGCCTCATGTTCTCATGCCCTGATTTATGAAACATTTGCTTTTTCTTGTTGTGAGGTACCTGTTGTTAAGCGTGGGCAGAGCCTCTCCTGCATCCCAGAACAAAATAACCCAAATAACACTAAAAACAAAGATGAAAGGTGCCATTTACATGAACTTCCTCAAAGATTTCTCAAGTCCAGTAAAACCCACTCAGATTCATCTGAGATGTAACAGAGGAGTAAAATTCTCTTAACCCTGGACAAATAATTTTATATTTCAAGATTCAATACTGTGATTCCACCGTACCTTCATGACATTTAATCGTAAATTATTTCCTCTTCCAGACTTCTCTTAATCTTTTACTGCTGTTGCAGGATTTAAAATAAGAGTATTAAAAAAAAAAAGAAAACATACTTAAAACTTCACCTGTCCTTGTAGATTTTGGAGTAATTTCCTTGGCATCCTGTTTGATTCCTATAGACTGCTGTTGACTCAGTGCCTATTAATTTTTATAAGGCTCTCTCCATGAGGCTTTGTAAGGGAGAGGCAGATATTTAGTCCCTGGCCTGGTAAATTTTAATGACAATTTTGCATGCTTGACTTAATTCCTATTTTCCCTGTCCCAGTCGTGCCTCTCCCTCACCTTGTTCTTTCAGGGCTCGATTCTTGCCTTTGGAGGCTGATCCAATAACACACTTAAGCCTCTGCTCCCTCAGATGGAACAGAGAGGATTTTTCCACATTTGGTCCCCAAATCTCTCTGAATTCCAGAGGGATTCGAATCCCAGCTGCCCTCCTTGCCTTCCACGTCAGAACTGTGACACGAGGAGTAAAAGAGCTGGAAAACAGGACGAGAAAAGATCTCTTAGCACTGGTTGAAACCTTTTGGAGTCTTGTTTTAAATCCTACACGGTGAAATAGTGGAAAAGGGGATAATTTCCCACTGCTTTCTCCACAGACGATAATGAAACAATAATAATATTTTTTCCCCTGCTCACCGAAAACAGACCTGGCTGGGGAGAATGAGGAGTGAAGGAAGTTTCTTCTGCCAGATCTGATCTTCCCTTGTACCAGCCAGGAGAAGTGTGAGACCAAATTTGTGGTTCTTGATAAGCACTTTAATACCAGTTAAACTTATCCCATCGATGCCTTCTGGCACTGGGAGTCAGCTCCTCACTGGAGTGTGGCTGGTGAGTTACAGATCAAAAATATGATTCATACAGACCTTGGAGAAGTAGGATCTAGTCACAAATTGACCCCAAACCCCATGAATTGGCCTCATCTGTTGAACTCTTTTTGCCTCAGAGGTGACCTGGAACAGTACAAAACCTACAAATATCTTCTAACCCCCACGCGCCTTTGGCTGTACCAGTTCCCAGGCAGGTTTGTCCTCCCATTGGCATCTGGAAAACCTGGGACAGGTTTAACCCAGGCCATGGACCCCTGGCTGAGAGCTGGGAATCTCCAAATCCAGCTCTGGCTCCATAACTGATTCCCTCGTGAATCTGGGAAGGTGCTTTCCCCCCCTCTGTGTTTCATTCTCCTTTCTTGCTCTTTGCTTATTCCCAGAATCCCAGGAAGGTTTGGGAAAGGACCTCAAAGTCCAGCTCATTCCGAGCCTTGTAATGTTGCCTGATCAGAGCCTCAGGATTCTGCTGCAGTGGGAGGACTGATTCCCAGTAGGATGTAAGGATGGAGTTGAAGTAAAGCCCGAGTTGTTTCCATCCCTTTAGAGTTATTTACTGCCTGAGTAGTAAAACACAGTCCTGGGCTTCCAGATAATCTCGTGGAATTGCTCTGCAAATAAAACCACCAGTTTCCCTCTCCAAAGAGCAGCCTGCAAGCCAAAATCCCAAATTATTAAGCTATTTGTCCCCATTGTAGGCAAGATTAGCTTGATGGAGTGCCCCCCAAGCCCCTGAGTGCCCTCAGGACCTGACCCTACCTGGATTTCTCCTGTGAATATTTACTTGGGAATGGAACCGCAATTACAGCTCCTCATATTGGGAATGAAAGCTGCATCCTGCTGCTGGAAAGCAACAAGAAAAATTCCAAATAGTAAATAATGCCATAATGAATTTTCCATTTCGTGACATTCCTGCAGAATTTCATTGAGGATTGGATCCAAACCATCGCATTCCCCAGGATACCCTGCAAGGCCCATCCTTGAAATAACTCATGGAAATGATCTGATTTAAATCCTGTGGTGTTTCGAGGTGTATTTATAGAGGTCCCTTTTGGCTTTCTCCCCAGTAATCACTATGAAACTTTCCCTGAAGGGAACATGAATATGTGTAAACCTTGGTGGAGGCAGAAAAATAAAAACAGAGCCATGAACCAAACTTGCAGCAAATATAAACCCTTTTAACTCTCTTCAAGATGAACAAAGCAGCTGAAGAGCTGCTTCCCACTGCAGGAAAAAAACCACTTTTCTCCCTTTCTCAGTTGGTGGAAAAGACTTTGGGGTTCATTCCCTGTTTCCTGAGCAGCCCAGGCAATAAATGCATGTCCTGCCTTGTGCTGGCTCCTGAGAGGGGCCTTGTTGGAATATGGAACCCCTGATTGGGGTGATGAGGGGGGAATTCTGTGACATCCCATCCCTGCCCCATTCCACGGACCCTGCCCCATTCCACGGACGCTGCCCCATTCCACGGATGCTGCCCCACGCCACGTTCAGCGCACCCAGGGTTAATTCCCATTGCCCAGGGCTGCTCTGCTTCCCAGAAATCTCCCTTTGGGGCCTGGGAGCAGAGCTTTTCCATGCTGGGGACACCGTTCCGGTGTGCACCGGGCTCCTCTCGTTGCCCAGCCTTTCCAATAAAAGCAGGGCGAGCTCTGCTGGATGAATGGGATCGGAGAGAATTCCGTGCCCGCTCTCCTCCCCGCTAAGGCCCTTTCTGTGCTGTTATTCCCTCCCCTTCTCCCCCGATTAACTTGCTTCTATTTTCCAGCAGAAATTTTAGATTTCGAGGCTCCTTCCAGCCTTAAAATAATTCCACAAGCCAACGCAGGCTCCTAACGCTCACACGAGAAGAAGAAGGTTTTCTTCCTTCCTTTCATTACGATGTCGATAATGATGATGATTATTATTATTATTTGGAAGAAGGTGGTGAAAAAGGGAGAATTTGTCATTACTGTATAATTTAAAATTGCACAGCCTACAGCCCACAAAACAGAGCATGTAATTACACACTTACTAGAGGTAACAGCAGTGCTGATAATTATTCTTTACACAGGAGAATCTCGCTGATATCCCAGAGTCGGAAAGTGGGAACTACAATATCTTTAATACCATCCTTGGAGACCCTCATAAGCAGAGGAGAAGTATGAGGAGGCACACAGGGTCCAGAGCAATATCTTCATCGTGCTGGAATGTCAGGGGCTTTGCTACAGCACAAATCAATAGACCCGAGTACATTTCTTCTTTTTTTTTTAATTTTTTTTTTTTTTTTCTTAAGGTACAATATTTTTTTTTTTTTATGACCCAACCTTGGGAAAGCGCAGCAAAAGCAGAGGAACAGCCCTGGGATGAAACAAACAGTTTGAGTGGGAGCCATGGCGGTTTAGGAGAAGAGTGAGCGGAGATTTATTCGTTTATTTATTTATTTTTAAGGCATGTTCTGCTGCAGGAATGTTTAACCATTTCGGGGCTGTCACCTTAAAATTTCTCAGGCATTAAAACCCCCAATTATTCCTCTCCCCGTTTTTTAATTATTTTTTTTTATGCCTATCTTTAGCTGTTCTCTCCCTGCCTTTTTTTAGCGTTTTTGTCCCCTTGGTTTAAATAATTAGTAATTCAGATTTCATCTTACCTTTGGCATTTCTCTCAGTGATTCTCAATCTGAGCTAGAAAACAACCTCCTGGAGGATTTTCCCCATCCCTATTATATTTTTTTTAGCAGTTCATTTAAATCAGAGCGTGGCTTATGGGCCCAACATCCTCCCCTTCATCTTTGCTGAGTGCTATTTTATTTTCCAAGCAATTCGTTTGATTTTTAAGGAATAAAACTCCATTTACTCCCAAAACTTGGCCACGTTTTACCAATTTACTTCACCCCAGGTGGTGCAAAGCGATGGGAATTTACCTGCCCGTGGTGAGTATTAACAAAGGGACGCTCTAAATTAATGTGTTCCCGTAGAGGTGTGGGTTATAAAATAGGCAAAAAACCTGATTTTCCTGTGCTGTGGGGCCCAGTCAGACTGGAGGTGTCTTAGAGGGTCCTCTGGGCTGCTCCAACTGAAGCCGTCAAGGCAGGTCCGGCGTGGCTGCCCAAGGTGAGCTGATCCCGCCCCTGGATGGTCCCAGCTCCGATCTGGGTCACAGGGAGTCAGTGGGAATGACAATGGGGGCACCCGGGGAGGAGCCAAGGGACAGAAAGTTAATTAAAAAAAAGAACTCTACCCTTCATAGCCCTGGTAACGAGTTTGAAATGACATAAAGGGCTCAGCAGTTGGTTTAAGGGGGAAATGGAACCGTTCGTGCTCCAGCTCCGGCACGGGGCGAGAGTTGGGATCCCCTGGGGGTGACCTGAGGGCTTTCCCTCTGGAAGGGACTTCCCAAAAGCCTCTGGAAGGGGCTGTCCAACAGCCTGAACAGTCCTAAACGTGTGGATGTGGCTCTGGGGGACGGGGTTTAGTGGGAAACGCCGTGGTGGTGCTGGGTTCATGGTTGAGCTTGATGATCTTAAGGGGTTTTTTTATAGTGATTCCATAGGAGTGAGATAGAATGAAGGTGAAAAATTGTGTGAGTTCCTCTGCTTTGGGGTCCTGAGGGAGCAGCAGGAGGTGGTGGGAAGGTCTCCAGTGCTGGAATGCAGGAATTCTCCATTCCAGGATGCTCCTGTGCCAGTGTCACCCACCTGCTCCCGGCCTCAGGGTCAGTAATTCAGGAGATGTTCAGCACAAAACATTCAATTTTTCTTTAAAAACCCCAAAACATATCAAATTCAAAGTGTCTTGCACCAGATCTATAGCAGTAAATTATTTAAAACAGCAAAACAACAGACGAGGCCCAGCCTGGTAGGAATGTACTCAAATGACACTAATTTTTATTTGCTCCAAATCCTTGGTGTGGATAAAATCTCAAAGTAGTTGAACATTTTGACTCTTCACACTTAATAAAGTAGGATAAATGGGCCTCTGGTAAAAAACCAACCAATGTATGGCAAGATTTTAGGACTTTTCTTGGGGTTTATTAATAGTGATGGATCTGAAATGAGTCGGGGTCCTGGAAGCTGAAGCAATATATATATTTTTTTAAAATATATGAGCTAAACCCCACTGGAGTCACTCAGAAATCTCATGTTTACCCGGCAGTTGTGGTGTTCCTTCATTTGGTGCTGTGCAGGACAGGTCAGGGATGCCGGATATGGAATATAGGAGCTCTGGGTTCTGCTGGAGGCTCCCAGGGTCACCTTGAGTGAAGCACAAA
>VZRJ01009455.1:322179-371924 GCA_013397565.1 Ptilonorhynchus violaceus | reverse complement strand
TGGGGGCACAGGGCTGGGGAGATTGGTGCCCAAGTGTGGGATGCCACACCCAGGACCAGGTGGGGACACACAGGTGACATCACAAGCACCTTCAATCACATTCTGGGAGCACCATTCCCACTGCTCTGGTGCGGAACTCCCGCCTTGCTCCTGTTTGGCATCTCCTGGAGCTGGAGCAGGAGGGAAAGGCCAGAAGAAGCCTCGTGCTGAGGGCAGGAGCTGGGACAGGCCTTTTGTCCTGGACTTCTTCGCATTTCAGAGCCAGACAAGCAGCTCCACTCGGGGTCTGGACCCTGAGGATCTCCCCTGCAGTTCCACGGCCGAAGCTGATCCTTTTTTCCAAGACTTCCCTTGGAGTCTGGTGCCACGAGTGAGGGGCCATTACCATATTAATGCCTGCAGACCCCGGTGCTGGTGCCTGAGCTGATCCCTCTCTTCGCTCCCACAGCTGGATCATATCCGGCGCATGATTCCCATGCAACACCCCTAATTATTACCATTATCATTTCACACTTCACGACATTTTGGTAACCGAAATGCTCCGGGGCTCCCAACTTATCTATTCCATTCTAGCCCAGAGGAAACTCCGCAGCCACCTCCAACTTCCAAACCCCCCGAATATGAATTTAGATTGGAAATTCTGGCGGATCCTGCCCGGGATTGGCACGGCCCTGATAGGATATCGCAAACCCCTGACTCCGCTGCACGTCGGGAGGGGGGTGTTTCCTCCCCTCCCCTCGGTTCCTTTTGTGTGAATCTGTTTTCACCACAGGAGCACATGCTGTCTCTTCTGGCTACAACGCTGCTTACTAATTCATCGATTCATCTTTAATGAGGCCCCCTGCCAATGTTTAAATAGCATTCGGAACAAAGGAAAAGGCAACATTTCCAAAACAGCTGCTTCTCCCCAATCTTGACATCTCAGCCTTTCAGAATTTTAAGCCAATTTTTTGTTGGTTTTTTTTAATTTTTTTTTGCGCCCCCCTCCCCAGTGTTGGTAATTTATAATTTAGGTGTAGTGTTATAATTAATTGTTTGCAAGATGGAGGGGAAATGGGAAGAGATAGGAATGGAATTTAAAAAAAAAAAACAAAAAAAAAGGAGGAAAGTTTCCACCGGGCTGTTGTGAGACATGAAACCAACACTGTGGTTTCTGTGGATTGCAGATGGAGCAGTGGGAGAATCCTCCTTGGCAGCCAGAATCATTGGTTGTGCGTGGCAAGTCGGTCCAAGGACGTGACAGAGCAAAGTTCCTCTGTTCCTACAGCTTCACCCACCCTGGAAATGTTCAAAAAACGCGTGGGTGGGGCACTGGGGAACGTGGTTTGGTGGCGAATGTGGTGGGGTTGGGCTGAAAGTTGGATTTGGTGGTCTTAGAGGTCTTTTCCAACCCTAATAATTCCATGATTCCGATAGTTTCACCCTTCTCAGAGCTCAGGGGGCTCCACTAGCGGCTCTCCCAGGGGTTTGTGCCACCTTGGTCACTCCTGTCCTTCTCCTGGTGTCTCTTCTCTCCAAGGCGTGGATGATGAGCAGAGGGATGGAGCAGCTCTGCTGTCAGGAAAAGCTGAGGGAATTGGGATTGTTCAGCCTGGAGAAGCTTTGGGGTGACCTCATTGTGAGGAGGTGACAAGGAAGATGGAGAGAGACTCTTTCCAAGGGATGGAGGGATAGAACACAGGGAATGGCTTCCCATGCCAGAGGGCAGGGATAGATGGGATATTGGGAAGGAATTCCTCTCTGTGAGGGTGAGGAGGGGCTGGGATGGAATTCCCAGAGGAGCTGTGGCTGCCCCATCCCTGGAAGTGTCCAAGACCAAGTTGGAGCAACCTGGGATAGTGGAAGGTGTCCCTGCCCATGGCAGGGGTGGCACTGGATGGGCTTTAAGGTCCCTTCCAACCCAAACCATTCCAGGATTCTGTGGTTCTCTTTTCCCTTGACCATGACAGATGCAGGGAAATCAGTGAATATTTAATACCCTCGTGCCATCCAAACTGCAAGGCCAACGTTGGCAAAGGAGCCCCGGGCAGAAGAGGGGAAATCCTTGGGAAAAAAAGAGGATATTTTCCACTTAAATTAATAGTGCACCCAATTTGGTTCCCCGAAAGGACATTTTCACATTGCACACGCAGCAGACTCGTCTAAAAACAACAACAAAACCAAAGGAAGGCAGTTTGGAGGCATTTCCTGGGGAAAAAAAAAAAAGATTCACGATTCTGTTTCCATGGAAGCGACAGCACATCCCAAGTGGCACTGGGAGCTGCCAGAGCGCGGCTGGGAGAGGGAAAGTGCCACCCCCTCCCTCCCAGCAGAGCAGGGGGGCAGAGCTTGGGGGAACGGCTGCTAACAGGGAGGCAGGGAAATGGGAAAGGACACATGGATGTATGGTGGGACGGGAAGCCTGGGGAGCTGGGTGGGCGCTCAGCCCTGCCATGAACTTCCTGTGTCCCTCTGGGCAACTCCCAGGAGACGTCTCCCAGTTCCTGTGGAAATCCATAATTGATTTCGTTGGGCACTGAATCAGAGCCTCGAACATCCCGGGCAGGGTTCAGGCTGGGTCCTTTGGCTCCCCACGGCTCAGGTCCCAGTCCTGCTTGGTTTTCCTGTGGATCTTTTGCTCTCCTTAGGGATGAAACGCTCCCCGTTTTCCGTTGTTTCTGATCTCAAGATGGGGATTTTAACATCTGCCCCTTCTACACAAGAACTGTCAAATCCTGTTCTGGCAACTCCACAGGACTAAAGACATCTCCAGGGAAGCCTTTCCTTGTCTTTGGAGCAGACACTGAAATTTGAAATTTCAGCTATGGCGTGATGAGTAGATGGGTTCAGAATGAGGGGGGTGAGAGGAGATGAGGATTTTAGGAAGAAAATCACCTGAGTGTGTGCAAATATTGGTGACTGCACTGAAAATTCCTCCTCAGTCCCTGTAACCAGCCTCATCCAGAGACAGGAGGACCCCGCTGTGCTCATGGAGTAGGATCTGGGATTGGTTCACCTCAGAAATGAAAGCCCAGTGTAAAAGGACAGGAGAACCTCAAACTGCAGCTGATCACAAATATCACACGTTTTTGTTGTGATCTCCCATGTTCTGCTTTCTAATTCTCCTTTTAACCTGAAAAAGTGTAGTCGGCTCAGGATAGAATTTTTTTGTAGTTTTAGGGGCATAGAGAGCAGAGTGCGGCAAAATCCTTTTATTTGACAGAATTATTTTGGCTGGAGCTTGGTTTGTCTGATATTTAAACTTTGCCTTTGCCCCCTGGGACAAAGACTGACGGAATCCCAATTTTTTCCTCTAAATCCAGCACATCATTCCACAGGCTCCTGGGCCCACGTGGGGAGTTTTGCAGATCCCAAATAACAACAGTGGGCTTGCACAAGGTCTGGCCAAAAGACACCAGGTCTGGCTACCAGGACAGCCAGAATCCCACCCTGCCTTTGGTCCTGCACTGGGCAGTGCATTAATTACCACAACTTTTGAACTTCAATCCTATTTCCAAGAGGTTTAACTGAGCTGGAGTGCTGTAACTGGAGTTTCCAGAGCTGGAACTGGGGTGCAGGGCCATACACAGCAGCAGGGCAAGGAGCTGCAGTGCCTGGGCTGCTGGATGCTGGAGGGTTTTTATTTTTAATGGTTTCTGGCACTGCATTACACTGAGGTAAGTGCTTTGTTTCTCCCTCAAGTGGCACTCGGCTCCCTGGGGTTTCCTTATGAATGCTGAAGGAGAATGTCCACTCGGTTTACTCCTGTTGTGTTTGTACTGTACAAGCTTTTGGCTGTCTTTGCCAAAGGAAAAGACAGGTTGCTGCTACTTAGAAGAAATATTTTTAATTGCATAGTATTGATTTTCTCCTTTCCTTGGTGGAGCGCGTGCTCTGTGGCTGATGGATGCAGCAGGACGTGGGGCTGGTTTCTGTGGATGGATCAGCTCTGAAATAATTCGCTTTTATCGGGGTTTAAACCCAGCCAGTTATTTTGGGGGCAAGCCTGCCCGTGTTTGAGCCACACGGAATTTGGCTTTGCCGGGGATGGATTTGTTGGAATGGGCACAACTGAGCATTTTCCTCTTCCTCCACCGTATTTTCTGCATTAATATAAACCATAACAGCACCTCACAGCCACACAAATGTCGTGTCCATGTTGTGGCTGCTGTAATTTACTTGTTGGGTTCCTCCTCCTGCTGCTCTCCGTGGCTTTGGGGTGGATCATGGAGATGGTCCCAGGTTTTTATATTGTTGCCCCTCACCAAACGAAACTGCAGGGCCCTCAGCATCCCCAGAAATACCTCGGGGGAAGCAGAGCAATTCTGCACATACCTGGATATAAACAGGTTAACCCAGAAGCGTGGGGCAGAACCTTTTCCTTTATCAACGCTCTGAATTTCGGATAATGCGCAGTTCAGAGCTGGTAAAAGGCACATGGACGTTGATGCAGGGCCAGGGAGTTCTAAAATTGTTTTCACATTTATATGTAAAGCAATTACTGATTTATTTTTTTTTTCTTCCCTGCCTCATAACCTGAGAAGTGGAGCAGACATGCAGGAAGTCTTACTTTTTATTTCGCTCTGGTAGACTTGTAAAGCAGCAGCCCTGGTGTACAGAGCAACAGGAGTCAAATGAAACTGGATTTTTACTTCTTTTTATTGCATTACTTGCAGCCCCATAACGCAGGCAGATACCTTGGGGTTGGGGAAGGGGGTAAGTGAAAGCCCAGAATGTTCTGACAGCCCAACTGTAGAATCATTTCAAATACATTCCTGGTGATCAGAGCATCACCCAACACCCTTCTCTCTGTTCTGATCTGCCCCATCGCACTGGGGAATGCAATTTCATGTTTTTCACCCATTTTTCCTCTGCAAACTGCTGGCTCAGACCCTCCCCCGAGCCCACACGTTCTTTTGGGGTCTCATTAATCCGAGGCTGATGGAATCAGCCCCGGTCCTGGGAAAAGAGACATCCTGGAGAACGACAGCAGTGCTTGGGTCGGGATTACCGGGAGCTGAGCCCTGTTTTCCCACCCAGCCCCTGGACCGTGTGCTCTGCTCTGACAAGCCCAGCCTGGCCCTGCTGGTGCTCAGCCTCCTGCTGCAGCCACTGCTTGGAGCAGGGAAAACGCCTCCTTTTCCACCCTGGAGTGGGAACGGAGGGAAAGCTGTGGAGTGCATCCATCACCAGGGATTAATATCCCATTTTCCTCTGCCAGGCTGGGCTCGTGTCCATGCACAGGCTCAGGGATGGGTTGTGGCCTCCAAGGAGGGAGGTGAAGGGGAGCAGGGACTTCTGGCTGCAGCTCCCATCCATCCTGGGGCTTCATGCTGGGGGTCCTGCAGCTGTCATCACAATATTCCCGAAAAACCAGGGAGGAATGAGGTTCCTTGATGGCTGTATGGAGCCTCTGGAACATCTGCTTTCCATAGAATCCCAGAATGGTTTGGGTTGGAAGGGACCTTATAGCTCATTCTCCCCATGGGCAGGGACGCCTTCCACTATCCCACGTTGCTCCAAGCCCCATCCATCCCTTTATCCATATCCTTTAGCACTCCTTCATTTGGGAACAGCAGTTATATTTAAGATTTTAGAGCCATAAGCCCAGCTCCAATGAAGAGACAGAGCTGCTGGTGTGGGGTTTCCTGTGGGGTCAGGGCCCAAGATGTTTATTTTCTGCAGAAACTGCATGTGCTGGACCCTGAAGCGCTTTGTTGCTCTCTGCAAGCTGCTTGGCATCCCAAATAAATGTATTTTCATGTGCTGAAAGGCATCTAATCAAACAAATCATGTGGCAAAACACCTCGGAGTATTTCAACTTTCAGGCATCTTTTGACACATGGACATGAGTAGTTCAAATTCTACTTTATGTGCTTATTCTACCCTTGGAATGATGCCTGCATATGGATTAAACACACAATTTAGGGTCCCTTTTAGGAGGACAGGGCTGTACAGCAGCACTGGAAAGAGATCCCACATCATCAGGGTTGTGTTTTTTAGAGCTTTTCCTGACCAGACAACTTTGAAAGCTCAAGGCTTCAAAAAAAAGAAACAAGGCAAAAAGCTGTTACCAACAATAATTTATTGTGGAAAAATATTTACATAGATAAAAATATCTCACTCAGCATGTTAGGACCAGGAATAAACCCATCTCCTGTCCTGTAGCTCTCATCTATTATTCATCCTTGCTGTTTGGCTCTTTTCATGTCGAGATCTCCAAGCATTTCTGCAAATGAAGATGTAAATTGTTCTCCTTGATTTGTACAGGAACGGCTCAGGGAGGGAAAGGACTGCACTGCAGGAGAACTGGAGACCTGGAATTCAGGGGCCTCCACCATCCCAGGCTTTGTCCACTGGATTCCGGACATGCCATGTCTTTTAAGGGTGGAAAACATGATGGGATTAATGACATAAAACGTTAATTAGCTCAGAGGAAAAATCAAGGTGGAGAGGTTGGTGGCAGGGCAAGGAACCTCCAAAAACAAAAGGCTGAGGGGATTTGGGAGAGGTGGGAAAAGCAGATGTTGGGTAGGGAGTGGGTGAGGAGGTTTTGGAGTGGACTAAGGGATGGAGGTGGACAGGGACGCGTGCTCTGGACCTCAGCACTGCCAGGGAGTGTCCAGGGAGCCGGAAAGAACTCCCAGGAGCAACTGTGGCTTTTCCAGCAGCATCAGAGGATCACAGAGCCGGAAGGGACCCAAATCATCGAGTCTGTTGTAGGCACCGACCTGCAGCCCTGCAGAGCCTCCTAAACTTGGGTTTGTGCCTTTGTAATTAATAACCAAAATCTGCCTGACTTTGCAAGTGGAAGAATTCACACTCCAGTGCCTCAGGTCTGTTCAAATGTGACCCCTCGTCCTTGCTCTCGATGCTGACTCTGTGCACAAACGATGCTGATGGCTCTGCCTCTGAATAGCCATGATAAACCCATCCAGGTGACGACACATCCTGAATTTCTGAGGCTGAAAATGTCACTCTGGGCCTGGCAGGATGTTTGATTTCGTTCCAGGCATGGAGTAACAAATTGCCTCTAATGGCAGCATCACCAGAAACGGGCCTCCCTCGCTTTTTCATGTCACTTCCAAGTGCCTTGTTGATATTTTTATGGATTTTTATTATCCAGCTTGTTATGCAGCAGCCAGAGCCGTGCCAGATTCTCGGGGATCAGCAGGCAGGGGGGGGCTCAGCCACGACAACAACTCGTGCACTCGTGGTTTTAATATCTTGTACTTCAAAGCAAGGAGCTGATGTGATCTTTCACCATCTCAGCTGTTGTTTACCGGCTTCCTACAGATGCTGCTTGAACTAACAAACCCCACATTTCCTGGCTGGAGCGAGGAATTCCCTGGGTGGCTGCAACCCCTTCGCTCGGAGGCTGAGCCGACCTGATTGAGCGATGCCACTAACGAGAGGGGCAGAAACCATTTAAACGTCCAGGATCACCTTTCAGGCAGGGAATAACAGCCCAAATTACCGTGGCTCGGCTCCTCAGCCCCTCTCCTTATTTGCTGCTTCCAGGGACAACGAGCAGGGCTGGATTTGGGGTCGATGGGAACGCGTCTCGGGAGCGGAGGGACGTGCCCGTGGTGCGGGGGCTCCTCTTTGGCTCCGAGCTTTGCCCGGGGGGGGTTGTTCTGTGGCAGTCTCTGGGATGAGCTGGAATCCAGGAGTCACAGGTGAGGAAGGAGCAGCCGGGTCAGCAGTTCTGGGAGGATCAGAGCAGCTTCTTCAGTGCTGTGATTAAAGTGTGAGAGTGGCTTTGAGGGAGAAAATAGCAGCAGGTTCCTTTTCTTGCCTCCCTTCTCCTTCTCCTTTTTTTCCCCCCTATTTTTCCCAACATATCAGCAAGGTGCTCCTGCTACTTTTATCCCTTTTCCTGCAAGTTTGGTCCTGCTGAAGAAGTCGATGAAGATTTCAGACATATTGGAATAAATATGTTATAATAAAATATAATAAAAATGGGCTGAGGCTTATGTGTGCCAGGCTGGCTCCTCAAAGAGGTGCTGATTTTCCTTTCAGGATAACAGGATAGAAGCCCACCAGGACTTTTCCCCTCCATTATTTATATCACAAAATCATGGGATCGTTTGAATTGGAAGGGACCTAAAAATCTCATTCCACTTTTCACTATCCCATGTTGCTCCAAGCTCCATCCAACCTGGCCTTGGACGCTTCCAAGGATGGGGGCCACTCCAGCCTCTTCGTGAAATGTTTATGGGATCATCATTCAGCTGCAGAGACACCACCACATTAAACCCATGCACCTCTCACATCCATGTGCCTGTCCCAAGTAGCTGCTGGTCTGAGCAGGGGAAAATTGGGAAGAAAAAAGGACTTGGAAAGAGATTTACTCCAGGTTATTCAGTGAGTAGGTGGCAGGAATGGCAAACAAAAGGTGATTCTATGGCCACTCTTTGTCCTGTTGTTCTGTAATTGTTTTATTGGGCAAGAAATGCTCTTTAAAGTTGAGATTCGTGATAGACCTGGACAGTGAAAATTGCAGTGAAAGGATGGTGTGGCTGTCATGAGTTTCTCAGTGCTGACGAGCAGGGTGGGCAGGAATCATCAATTTAGAATATGGGCAATGGTATAGAAATGTATAAATATGTGGCCGTATCTGAGTTTAGATGATCGGAATCCCAGGAAGGTGCCAGTCAGGAGCTGTGTGTGTCTGTCCACAGAATATAACTGTGCTGAAGGGCCATAATTCCCTTTGCTTCCCGCATACTGCAGGCTCCCTTCCTCCTTTTCCAAGCATTTATGTGGAAAATTGTAGGCTCAGAAAGCCCTTGGGCCCAGTCAGCTGAAAATGCCCCTTTTTGGGTGCTGGCAGCCCCCAGTCGATCCCTCCTGCTGGTAGACTCTTGTCTCCAGTGCAATTTTGGTGAACAAAAGTGTTATTGACCCGAAAGAGAAACTAAACTGCTTTTGAAAGCCATCGGGGCACCTCAGCAAAATAAACAATCTGTAGGGCAACTTCCACCTTATTTCTCTGTTGACTTTCTGGGGTTTTTTTTTCCCTGCCCAAGAGCCACCTCTCAGAGCAAAAGGCAAAACCACCACATTGGAGCCTCCTCTGCTCTTAACAGTTCCCAATAAAACAGCGTTTTTAAAAACGAAAAGGAATTTTTCTAAGGAGCAAAGTGTGGAAAAACAATGGAGAGGCTCGTTTCGTAGGGATCCAAGAATAAGTTTTTCCACTGTTCAGGATGCTTGGCTGTTTAGTCTGCATCAGAGGCATGGGACCCTTATCAATCAAAGGGTATCAAATTCCATTAAATGGAATCCGGGGGTCGCACTGAGATCAAACCCCACGCAGAACCTGGGAGAGGAGGGTCTGATCCTCGGGCACGCTGAGGCTCCTTTGTGCACCTCCAGTGCCGAAAAAAGGCCCCCAGGACTTCGTTTTTGCATCAGATCTCTCATAAAATCTATTCACCCGAAGTGCTTCAGGGTTAAAATTAATTCAGTTAATGAGTTAAATAACTGCCAAGGGAGAGAGAAATTAAGAGTCATGGGCAAGGGGGAAAAGAGACGCTTCCAGCTGGGTTTAGAAGAGAGTGTGAATGAGTTGAAGGGGAAAAGAGATGCAAAGGAGATGCACTGATGGGCAAAAGCTCCGATGCCCTGGGGGTCAAATGATATGAAGGGAGGAGGAGGAAGGGCCTCTTTCTGCAGGAGGATGGCACCAATGGCAGCTGATGGAACGCTCAGCACAGAAGCAGCAGGAGAAGCTGAGGGGTTGTACCCGGTGTAGCTCCGAAGTCTGCACAGGCCGCACAAACACTCAGTTTTGTTGTTTATAATGCAATGGAAATTCTCATGGAGCAGATTCCCACTGCATCAGGCATTTTGGGAGAGGAAAGGCAGGATCTGACTTGGTCTTTTGGCTCCCGGGGTCAGTTCAGAGAAACACAGAATTATTTAGGTTGGAAAAGCCCTCCAAGGTCATCAATCTCCAATTTCCACCTTGTCCCCAGCCCAGAGCACTGAGTGCCACATCCATGCATTCCTTCCAGGGATGGGGACTCCAAACCTCCCTGGGCAGCCCCTTCCAGTGCCTGACCACTCTTTCCATGGAGAAATTCCTGCTGAATTTGGGCCAGGCAGAGCTGTGGCTGGTGGATAACAACTTCAGCATCTCCTTTCTCTCAGTCCTTAGCAAGCCCTTCATTAACACTGGCTGGACTCCTCTGGCTCTGAGTCTATCGATGGTCTAGACAACAAAGAACACTCGAACAGATGTTTTCCAAGTGAGCCTTTCTTTCCCAATTTTAATGGAACCTCCAACTTCACATGAGGCAGGACTCGAGTGGGCCTGAGCCTCAAAGAGCTCGTGCTACCCCAGCCTTTGAACAACTCCCAGTCCCCACATGCTCAGCCCGATGACGTTGCCCACAATTTAAGAAGCCTCTGAGGCTCACAAACAGAAGGTTTACATTTAATAGTTGGGATATGACCAGCCCTGATTCATTTCCCTCTTTTTTCCCCTCACTGCTCCATGACGGTGCATTTATGGCGCAGGAAGGTGCCTTGGAAGCTCGAGGATAGTAAATGCAGGCCTGGATTTGCTCAGCAGGACTTGTTCAGAGCTTTACAAGACATTTTCAGACAAACTCATCCGACACAAGTTGGTTTGAAACAAAAAAAAAACAACCCCAAAACCCCAAGCCCACAAAAGCCCCAAAGCCCCAAGTGCCTCGTTCGAGGAATGTAAATAAAACACGTCCTGGATTTTCTCTTAACTTTGGCTGATGTAAGAGGGAATTTGCCCTCGCTTAATGTTCACTTTGTGTGGAGTTGGCTGTTCTGGCCCGGGTTATGGGGACCTGGCAGGGAGAAGGGATGGTGAGGGAGGGAACTGTGAGGTTTATGGGGTTTATCTCCCCAGAGCAGGGGCTGACAAGTCCCTCCCTCCACGTGTGGGTGGGTTCAGTGTAAAACACGAGGAGGATTCTCAGGAGACACATTTCTTCCCAAGTCCCAGTTAGGAACTGGGGGAAAGATTCCCAGGACATTCCCTGGGGAAGGTCCTGTAAAGCAGCTCTGGGTAAGACACACATCCAAGAGGGTTTTCCTGCTGGCTCTAGAGCTTGAAAGGGCTCAGATTTCCATAAATCCTTCTGTGAACCCACAGGCAAGACTGGGATTTAAGATGTTGAGTTAGCTCTGGTTTGCCGGGTCTGAAGCAAGAACTGGGTGCCCGTTCTGGGGGAAAAGAGCAATTAATGCCATTTTTCCAGACTATTCACGTTCAGTGCCCATGGACTCGTCCCTCCCATATGGTCTTGTTTCCTCCCCACTCCGGTGTGGTCTCTGTGGCTCAGGGATGAGCACACCAAACCCCTCCAGGTAGGGTCTGCCTCCAGCCTGTTGTTCCTGGATCCTCGTGCATCCCTCTGTTTGATTTGGACATACCTTGGATCACAGAGGGTGGGTCTGGGGGAGTTTCTCTGCGAGCCTCATTTTCCTCCCCTCTGCGAGCCAGGAGAGATAACTCCTGCCTCGTGGGCATGTCAGTTTTAATGGTTTAGTCCCCCAGTTCAGCAAAGCACTCGAGTAAGTTCTGCTGGAGTAAATGGGATTTTAATTCTGTGATTACTTTTTTTTTTTATGGTGAACTAGGGCCACAATAAAATGCTTGGAGATCCTTGGAATTAGAGGTGTTAGAGAACTGTAATATCATTATCAGTATTTTACAGTAAAACAAACCATGCTGATATTTATTCCCTACATCCAAGAGGGAATAAATGGGATTTGGTCAACTTAAACATATAATTTAGATGTGACAAATAGCCTGATACTCGGGAGTAATGGTTTGCTGGTTATTTTTCGTTTGTTTGGCTATTTAAAATGCAGTAACTCAGCGGGTTAATGTGCTTTTCTGGGCTTTGGAAACACAGTTTCAGCTCCTTTCTGCAAGTGGTTGAATCCACATTTGTGGTGTTTGTGTGTCTGTCAGGGGTTGGTGTCAGTTTAGGGTTAGGGCTTCTGTATTTTGCATAAATAACATCCTAATAAATATAAATATTATCTGCAAAGGGCCCAACCCTCGTTTTAGGGAATTACAGCAGGGCAGCCCCTTGGCCGGAGGGTTTTGTGTGCAGAGGCAGGGAAGGAACAGCACAGGGCAGGGAGAACCCCAGAGATCCCAGGAAAAGAAGGAGGAGGCTGGCAAGGGAAGCCCAGTGGCTCGGCAGCTTGTTCCTGTCACCTCCCAGGGCTGATGGAGCTTCTCACAGCCAGCCCAGGGCTCCCTGCCCACACAATCCCCCAATTGTCTGTCCCCCCTAAGCAGCAGCTCCGCTGACATTCCAGACCTTGACCTCTGCCCTGTCCAGCGCCAAAGAAGTGCCATTAGGAATCGTGTAACGCCGGGAATTAGGGACTGCTGGAAAAGGCCAGGGGGTCAACCTACTGTGGAGCTGGAGCAACAATGCTGGGTCCAGCTGCCTTCCCCCCTCCTGCCTCCCTCCCGGAGCTGAGCTGGGCTGGAACACTCAGAACTGTGCTGGGAAGGGGGAATGAACAAGCCCAGGATGGCTGAGGAATTCCACCCATTTTATAAAGGGTTTGGGCCACCCTCGGTCAAGAATTGTGCTTGGAATATTCCGTATTTAAGGATTCTTGGATGCTGTGGCTTGGAGGGTGAGGGTGCAGAGGTCCTGCCAGCCAGAGCAGCAGGGTTGTGTGTGTTAGAAAAACCTTAAAACCATAAAAGCCAGCAGTGGCCATGGCCCAGGGATCTGGGAGATGGGAATCAGAGCCCCAGCCACTGCTGAAACTCTCCAAGAACCCGCCGAAGGAAAAGGGTAAAAAAGTTTGTGATTGCACTGAGAAACATCAGCCTTCCAGAACATCTTCTGTGTTTAAATCCCTCCTCTTCAAAAGGAACTCTGTGTGTGTAACTTATCCAAATGAGAATCCTCCCGGCTGTGGCTGTCAAAATCCCGAATTCTGCACATCCTGGGCCACAAATCTGCCACTGGAAATGGTTTTATTTTGGCACGTTGGAAGATGAGGCACTGAACTTCCGAACTGAGGGTCCAGTTCAAGGAGATAATTGAGGATATTGATAATTTCAATAGACCTCCCGTTAGGGATGTCCTGAATTACAGTCTCCAGTTGGTCTGGAAATCTCTTATTTAATAACAGCTGCTCTTATCACTGGAGTTTGATTTTCTACGCAGCGTTCAAGCAGAGGCTTTTAAATAATGAGAAATGAGCTTGTCTGAGCTTGCAAATGTGCAAAAAATTCTCAGTGAACCCTCCAAGTGGTGCAAAGCAAGGTAACCATTAAAATCAGTGGAGCTCTGCCAGTTTACATCCATTAAAGCCCTGACTCTCTATTCCCTGGCATGTTCAAGGTGTTACCGCGTAAATGACTGCAGAAATTATTGCTGAAAGGGGTTTTTTTTTTTAATGCCCCAAGGCAGATCAGGTATCTGGCCCAGGGAGGGCACATCCATTGCTGCAGGAGGAAAGAGAGGAGAGAAAATCGTGAAGCGCTCACTGAGATTTTTTTTTTTTTTTTTTTTTTTTGGGAAGCTTTATAACCACAGGTCACATTCCCGAGGACTATAAAGCGGCAAATCTAACACCAATTATTCGAGGGGGGGCCAAGGAAGATGCGGCGAGCAATTACAGCTTAACACCAGTTGTGGGAAAAATATCAGGGAGCGTTTGAGGGGGTTTGGAGGAGCGAACAGCTTGAGAAGGGTAATTTGATTAGAGATGGCCGATGCGGGGGTTCGATGCGGGGTTTTGAACTGAGGGAGGATTTTTCCCCAGGAATTGCTGCCAGGGGAGGGCTGGATGGGGCTGGGATGAGGTGAACTTGCATTTTTGAAGTGCCAAACCGGGAGGCAGCAGCAGGGCTGGCCCGGGCTGGGCCGCAGGAGCTGTTTGAATGAGGAGGGGGATGGATTCTCTCTGCCAGGCACGGCAGGTGAGAGCCAGATTTGGTTTGAAGAAGGGAAATGAAGGAGGGGTTTTTTTGTGTTTGACTCCCTGAAAGTCATAAAAGACCATCACACAGGGGAAAAGCGGGAATTGGGCAGGCTGGGCTCCCGTGCCAAGCTCTAGCACCTTGGGAAGGGTCTCTAAATGAGCTTTTCTGGGTGTCCCAGTGCAATTCAGGAGCTCTCTTGAGGCTGTGCACAGACCTGGGCACTGTAACTGTGTCAGCGGGCCTTGGCTCATGCACCCAAATCCTCTTTTTTGTGAATCAGGTGGAAAATGAGCTTTTTGTTGCTATTTTTGATTGCAGACTGCAGCTCTGGGAATGTCTCTCTGCCATTTATTCCCCCTCAGACCTTCTCCGTAACAGGCAGGGGCTGTTTGGGACATTCTCCTGCCACCTGAGGGACAGCAGGGAGCACAGGGTGTCCCTGGTCCTTAAGGCTCCTTCATGCTTCTGGGTAAAAAACCCCTAATATTATCAATAATTAAAATAGCTTTAAACAAAGAAACAGAGAGGATTCTCCTCCTGGACTACCAAAAAGCAAGTTAAGATCCATCATTCACATCCAACAGGTCTCTTTGTGGGGCCAGCAAATGGGCTTGGCCCCTGACTGGGTTGGACAGAAGGGCACCCACTGGATTAAAAACGTAATTCTTTGTTATGCAGAGATTCCCATTTTGGGTGGGAATAACCGGAATATTGCAAGCAGCATCCACAGATTCCCTCTTCTGCCTCAAAATGCTTCTTTTAAGCTCTTTGGGGCCATCTTTTTTGGGTTTTGTGATTATAAACACCTTAAGGCCCAGCCCAGCACTGCCTTCCCTGGGTGCTGCTCCAGGCCAAATAAAAACTGCCCTGAACCTCCACATCCCACAAGGAAACGCTTGGGGAACGGAGAGTGACCGTGTGCTCCTGTTATTGCAAACCCAAAAATGTTTACTCATTATGGAAACGGGTTTGGATCATCGTGGATGAAAGTGAAACAAGATACAAGCCTGCAATGACATGCATAAATACATAATTAAGTGTATTTCCTTTCCATATGGAGGGGATTAGCTCCCCTGCCTCAGCAGGGAGTTGCTTTATTTGGTGTCTGCTTTGGTGTCCCTTTCTCTCTGACAGCTTACGGGGGACGCTGAAAGGGAATTTCACTCTCTGGATAATGAACCTTGGAATGAGGACTTGGAGGGGGAAGAAGAAGAAGAAGTGATTACCTCAGACAACACAAGTTGAGGGACCTGAAGCACCGCCCCGATTTCTCTTTTTGACCCTAAGTGGGCCCTGTGGGATGGCAGTGCCCACCTTTCCAGGACTTACTGCTTAGTCATAAATCCACGAGGAGGGGGAGAGGGACGTGCCTGGTGAGTGCTGAGGCGTCAGCAAAGGCTCCCGAGCTCGGGTTTCATAACTTGAGAAATATTTTATCACCCCTGCGAGCCAAACCTCCGAAAAATCAATAGGACTTGAGAGTTGCCTGTATCGATCCGAGGGGCTGAGTTGCACTGAAATATTCATGGCCCTGTGTGTTTGTCCGCGTGTGGTTTGGGGACCGAGGCGTGGGCAGCTTCCAGGGGGAAATATTCTCATTTTTCATTTTGGCCGCGTTGAAGGTGCCTTGCAAAGCACACCCTTGAATTTGTCTGTCTCCCAGCCAGGTTTGTGCCAGCCAGAGCGAAACGCACTCTCATTATTATTATTGTTATTTTTCTTAAATGCCAAACTGTTGGGAGGAAGGAGTCGAGGAGATCTGATAAAATTAGCACCGCGTCCTCCTGGGGATCCCCGGGCTTGCTTTGTTTGCAAAGCCAATTTGGACACCGCGCCTTTGATCTTCACTTTCAGCATTTGAGCAGGCATGTTTAGTATCACTCATTCCGCTGGAGATTTGGGATTCAGGTTTCCTCCGCGAGCTCCAAAGCAGCACATTAGAGGGGGAATTGTCTGCCGGGCGTCTCGGAATCTCAATACCCCTGGTGCTAATTTGATGTGATGCATTTCACCAGATGTGTCTACCTGAACACTGCTTTATGCCCAGGAGCTTTGTGCTACTGTAGAGTATTAAAGTTGGCTCTTCCCCCCCTCTCCTTCCCTCCCCTTCCCTCCCTTTTCCTTCCAAGAGCAGCTGAATGAAAAGCATCCGTGATTTTAATCTGCATAGAGGTGCAAATATTTGGAAGGAAAAGTGTGTGTGTGTGTGTCAGGCAGGATTTGTGCAAAGAGAGGATGAAAAAACCAACTGCTAATAAAGCTCCAAAAATACTTCAAGAAACTCCAATAAAGCTACAAAAATATTTTAAGAAACCGGTGCTTAAATATAGCCTAACAGATTAATTTATCCCCTCAAACTCCAAGACCTGCCTTTTTGCTTTTTGCTTTTTTCTCTAATTATGGGTGTAAAGGGAAAGGCTGAGAAAGGAGAAATGGAGAAAAGGGGGGGAAATTAGTCTTTAAGAAAAAAATATTGGCTATACAGGCTGCCAGGGGGCTGAAAATAAAATGGGACTAAGCACCTCCACAACCTTCGTGATAAAAGAGGCGCAGTTGAGGCTTTCGAGGGTTTGAGGGTGGTTGTGGAGCTCAGATCTTAAATGGAATGAAAAATAAAGGCAATTAGAACTGATCTTCTTTAACTCTCCACCATGTCTAAATCCACCCATGGTTAAAAATAGTGATATGAAAGAAAAACGAGCACCCTGGAGAGGCATCGCTTCAATCAGTGGCTCAAAGTAAGCAGCAAACCAAGCTCGGGGCACCTGAGATTTGCTGGTGTTGCCGAAGAGACCGGGAACAGCTCGTTCCCTCCATCCAGGGGAGTTGCTTGTCCCCAGGGAATGGGCTGTCAAGGTGCCCGCGGTTGGTTTGGGATCTGGATCACCACAATTGCTTCCCTCAGCCCCTTTAAAACCAAATAATCTGAAGTATTGCTGCTGCGTGGCGCTTCCTAGGAAAGGGAACCTCCACATTCTGTGCGAACTCCGACTGCTGCTGGAGCCACACTGTGGCACTGAGTGTGACCAGAGCTGGTCCTTGTGACCAGGGCTTCCTTCAGTCACTCTGGGAGGGCATTTTTCCTTGCATTAATCCCATTTTTATCCCTGTGACTGTTACAAACCTTCCCTGCAGAAAGTGGGGGGTGGGGGAAGCATCCTTGGCGTTCTTTATTTATTTCCATTCCTCAATGGCAAAGTAAACGGAATGTTTAAGCAACTGACATCAAAGATGTGATTTCTCTGAAGCTAAAAAGCCCATTAATCACGATTTTAAAGCGCTCTTTAATTACCCTGTAATAAAACGACGCGCGCGGAGCGGGAGGGAAAATCGCGCACTTTTGGAGTTCCTCGCGCTTGTTTGTGTTTCCAATCTCCCCGGAAATCCTCGCTGATCCCCCCTGCTCCTGCTGCTGAATTCCAGCCCGTGCATCCCTGGCTGTGTCCGCTGTGTCCCCAGGCAGGGAAAAGCGGGCAGGGAGAACGGGGATGGCTCAGGGAGGATTGGAAATTCCATCCTCTGAGCACGGAGCTCATCCCAGATTGAAGGCTTGAGGGGACAGGGACCATTCCCATCCTGGACTTGGAACGTGTGTTGTGTCCTGGGAGAACTGGGCCTGGAATCCCTCCCTGAGCAGCAAACTGGGAGGTGCAGGAGCAGTGGATGGGGCTGAGGGTGGAGGTGGGTGGGACCTTCCAGGTCCTTCCAGGCTTCCCCTGCCAGGATCCCACCCTTGGAAATGGGCTCCGGGTGGAGGCATTGAGGCAGGAGACACCAAAGCGGGGCTGGGTAACATTTTGGGGGATGTGAGCTCCCAAAAAAGAGCTGTGGGGGAAAGGACAAGGGGAAAACCTGGTGAAAAACCTCTTTGTAAAACTGCCAAATCCCTAAAGGAAGGAGAGCAAAAAATCGGATCAGGGTGGGCACCCCACTCCTGTCACTTCGAGGGAGATGCTCAGGGGGTGGTGGTAGAGAAAACCTTGGGAATATGAATTAAATTCAGAGGTCACCAAAATCATAGACCTCACTTCACCGAAATTCCAAGTCCTGCAATCCAATAAACCTTTGCAGGTCCTTGAAACTCTCAGCAAGTTTTTAATACTTGGGCTTATCCATAAAACTGGGACCTCAAAACCTTCCTTTTGGGCAGTGTGGATGGTCCCTCCTCTTACTGGGGCGGGAATGGCCGGGAGCTGGAGGTGGGAACGGCACCATCCACACACGACTGAGCCAGCCTGGAGTGTTTGGGGCAGGAATTGGCTGCTCCTGCCAAACTCAGCCGAGTGGGTGCGTTCTGAGCGGCTCCGTTTTCAAACCCAGACAGTTGTTAATGAAACAGTTGCTGTTTTGTTGACAGAACATTAATTACTTGATCTTAGGACTTGGTAATTGCACGGGCCCCCTCTGTATACATCACTAATTACATTAGCAATTATATGGCATTTTAAAGACAAAGAAATGAGTGCAGCAATTGCAGTGTCAGAGGGACCCTGCTGGTAAATTCCAATCAATGGCAGGGAGGTGTTGGGAGAAGTCCTTCTCCATCCCAGCCCTGCACAAACCCCACTCTGCTGCTGTCACTTCAACCAGAAACTCTTGAGACAAGGAGGGGGGCTTGGATTTCTCATCCGGGTTAGTCACACTCCCAAAATTGATCCAAAGCATCCTCTGAAGTCTGCTTGCTGTTGGATGTATTTCTTTCTCTAGTCATCTTCGAAATGACTGAGTCATGTCTTAAAAGGCAGGACTTAAATTAGAAATAATCACCATTGTAAAATGCTTGTCAGTGCCTCTCTGAAAAGCTGCACTGTATTTCCAAGGATTTTCCTCTACAGATTAATAGGACAGAAAGTTACTTAAGAAGCTACAATTCCTGTCCCTCCAGGAGGTGGAGGTTTGCAAAAGACCTTAAAAATGGGAAGAACTGCAATCCTGAGAATTGGGAATGCAGTTTATCCATCCCCCTCCACAGTGGGCAGCAGGTTTTGACGCCCTCACAGGTACCCATGGTGGGAGGGTTTGGAATTAGAGGAGTTTCAAGGTCTCTTCCAGCCCAAACCATCCCATGGATGCAGTGCAGGCACACAAAGTGCTCTGTGCAGGTTGAGGCTGGGATGGGATGGACGTAAATACAAAAAAAATCCAACTTTTGTATCTTTTTTCCCACTTATTCCGTGTTCCTGCCTTGCGGGCTGGAGGGGAAAGCAGTGCTGTGGCCAGACCCAGGATGTTACAGCTCCAGGGACTCAGGATTGGGACACCCGAGGGTCTGGCCTGTGTCCCACCAAGTTTTGAGCCTGCAGACAGGGAGAGGGGTTTATTGCCAACACACAAAGCCTTGCTTGGGTTGTTTATTCCCCCATTCCATATCCCCTCCTTTTTCACTCTTCCTCAGGAACTATTGCTGGGGACGATTTCTGACCAGTTTTACCCCGAATTTAAACCCTCAACCCACTCTTCAATGAAGTAAGTTTGAAGTTGATTCAAAAGGTGGGGAGATTACAGCAAACACCTTCTCATCACAGAGCCAGGCACTCACTGGGATCCAAACTGGAGGATCCACAGCCTCCGCATCATCACAGAGCCAGGAACTCACTGGGATCCAAACTGGAGGATCCACAGCCTCTGCATCATCACAGAGCCAGGAGCTCACTGGGATCCAAACTGGAGGATCCACAGCCTCTCCATCCACCCTGGATGAGTCTGAGAGCAGAACTGAGCTGGGTGAGCTTCCCCAGGTGCACACCCTACAAACCCTGCAGAGGGCTAAGAGGAAACAGCCTGTTCCATCCGTGTTTCCCTATGGAAACGGACGTGCCCAGGGACAGGTTTGTGTTTTCTCCTGTTGTAGCTTTGCCCAGACCCCATTTCCCTTTCCCACCCTCCCCTTTGTGCTTCCCCCAAAGTCCTTCTCTTGCCTCCATGGGATATCTTTTGGTGCTTTCCTCTTCGGGAGGGGAGGAAGTGTTGGGTTTCCCCTTCCCCTGATCTCCGGGGGTGTTTGTTCCCCTGCTCTGTCGGCACCCAACCAGCTGCTGGTTAATCCAGTGCTGCACAGGAGTTAATGAGACATTCCTGCTCCAATAACCTGCTGCCATCAAAGCCTCGGATCTCTGCACTCAGCAGCTGGGAGTTGTCACTGAGATAAATATTTTAACTGGGCTGGCAATTCCCTGCCCGCCCGGCCTAAGTGGCTGAATGAGTGGCTTTTGTTTCACTGTTTATTAAAGTGAAATTCAGATTTTTAGCGAACAGACATTTAGAAAAGACCCGGAAAGGGGGGAAAAAAATAGGGTGGGAGAGGATGTGCTGTTCTAAAGGCCTTTCTGAACCAAGGCATGCCCAGATGTGACTGTCCCCTCCCTAGGGAAAGAGACCCTGCACGGTCACTGCCCACTCCTAAATTCCCATTGTCACTGCTCTCAGGAGGAACGTTCCTTTGGTGTTCCTGATGCTCGGCAAATTCACAGCTACCCAGACACTTTGCCTTTGGAAAAGGGCCGCTTTCTGCTCCTGATGTCACAAAAGTCATTCAATCCTTCCCAGAGAGTGGCATCAACCCTTGGAGGGAAGGCTGAACATCTGAATCTTCCTGTGAAACCTGCTGAGCCAAGGATTTAACAAAGAGAAGATTTCAAGCCTTCATTGGTCTTAATGTGGACCAAAAAACCTCTTTTCCCACTGGCCTTTAACAATGGAGTAGGACTGATAATGAAATAGGTTCATGGCAATGATCCTAGAGATTTCTTTTTTGTTTTTAAAGAGATTCCCTTTCTGTGCAGATAATCCTTGCTAGCCTGAGCTACTTGGGCTTGGAGGGAGTTGTTTGTGTGCTGCTCTGAGTTAAGAACTTGATATTTTTTCGGTCTGAAACTCTCCTGCGTCTCCTTCCCTCCCTGTTTTGTTTGGAAGTTGCTCAGGCTCCGGGACAGCTCCGAGGGTGACACATCCCAGGCTGGTGTTTGGATCTATCCATCATCAGGTCCTTAAGAGAGGGAAGGAGAGCAGGAGTGGAACAGCAGATCCCCACCTTTCATCTGCCCCACCAACTTCCTCCCTGGGATTCAACAGTAGGGCCCTGTTCAGGACTGAGGATCCCTTTCACAGGAACGGGGGCTTTTATCACCAAAATCATCACTTAAAGCACTGCTGGGATTTCTCAGGAGGGGGGAAAAAAGAGCTGAATCAGATTTTCAGCAGAATGGGCGTCTGTTCCAGAGGAGACGAAGGATATTTCAGCAGGACAGTGGGAAACTTGGGATGAAGGTCATCCTCTGATTGCACGTTATCCTGGCAGGAGGAATTGGTGCACGTTACCAAAACCCCCTGTTTTCTCCTCAGTTCTGGGTTTTCACGGCGCCTCTTGTTTTCAGATGCTCTCACTGACATCTGCAGTAGTTTAAACACTGACTCGTGTTCTGTTGTTAGTCAAAAAAAGTCAGTAAAAGTGACATTCATCATCAAAATTGTCATTGATTTGAGCCTTTCCAGTAATTTTCACACAAGAAAATGGAATATTCCTGGTTTAAATGGCCAATTACCATTTTTCCAAGCAGTTTTTGGCACTCTGATTTCTACATCTCCATGGATGCACAAGAGGGTGGAAATATATCCAGATTTTTTTTTTTTTTGAGCCAATGTGAATCACCTCTGCAGCACCAATTCGTTGTTTTCTCTGAGTTTTGCACACAGACAGTGCTTAAACCAGGACCAACCCCAAATTTAATCCAGGGAAAGGCCAGGATTCGTCAGTCCCAGTTTTGAATTTTGATTTTGTGCTTTGACCAGTTGTACACTCAAAATAAAAACGGGAAATGTCCAAAAAGGACATCCCCCCATCCTTCTTTTGGAGTCCTTTCCTCCCCCAAAAAAGACTGAACTCTCACAAAGGTTTTTGTAATAAAGGAAAGGTCAGAAAAGACCACGAAATATTTTCTTATTCCACACCCAGCATAATCTCAACCTGGCTCTCCCAAATTGTGAGTAGAAGTTTTACAGACAAACCTTCAAATCTTGGTTTAAAAACTCTCACGTAACATTTTATACCATTTTTTAAGTGTTATTGTTACCCTGAGCGACCCACAAAGGTGATAAAGAATGAACACTCTGAAATTAAGATCATTCCCCCCCTTGTTTACAGTACAAAAATTTTATTTTTTTTTGTTAGGATAATTTAAAGTTTAAAACTGAAGTAGACATATTCATTTTACAAACAAGATATTCTTCCATAAGTAGGACCATTAAAAACAGTAAACAAAAAAACCCAAAAAATGAAAAAAAAGCTATCTTTACAAAAGCTCTGTGCATAGCAACTTCATACTGTATATAACTGACAAAGCAAAAAAAAAATAAACCAACAAAACCCCCCCAAAAAAACCCAACCAGCCAACCCCAAACAAACCCCAAAACTATACAGGAGGGAGAAACGAGGCCTTAATTTACAGGAGGGGGAAAACGGTTTGGAAAAACCATGCAGATGGGAAGTGTGCAAAGAAAGAGGGGCAGGAAGATGCTAGACCAAGAGAAATGAGGAAATCAAACCAACTTTTCCAAAGTTATGACGGAATTTGTCCTTTCCTATCGCGACACTTTCGTCTTTCCCAGCGGCAAAGAGGAAATTTCTCAGGGAATTATCAACAGCAACCACTCAAAGGGGACAGGTTTGCTTCTTACACCGAAAAAATCCTCACAGATAAATTTTTACAGTGTTTTTTTCCTTTTTGTCGGGTGTTTTGCCACTGCCAAAGTCCTGTCATGGTCAGGGTGTGGTTATGTTTATTTATGGGTGGTTTCCCCTGTAAAGCTCAATTAGTTCTACACTCACCTCCAGTTCCGTGATTTCCCTGCATGAGCAAAACCCACGTTCGAAATCACCCCTGTATTTAATTTTTTTCACTCGTTTGGCTCAAATCAAACCAGATTTTCCATGTTTGCATCAGCATAGGCAGTTCCTGCGAGTGCTTGGAGCAGCTTCCTAGGGAGGTTTATCTCTTTCACTTGGATCCGTGGCTTCCCCACTTGAACTAATAAAAACAACTGGAGTGTGAAAGGAATGTTGAGTGTTCCAGGAACTTTCTTTTTTTTTTAATTTTTTTATTGCCGGCCTGTCATTTTCCCCCCTGAATCTTCCCAAGATTTCAGTGGTGTGGTAGATCTTTTTTGCCATGTGCCTCTGCTGACCAAGCAATAATAAAACATAAGGATGGACAAAAAACCAGCTTTTTCCATGAAATACCTCATTTTGTTTTTTTAATTGGAGACCTTCCCGACTGAGATTTTGTCATGAAAATCTGATTTGTTAAAAAACAAGTGAGAGGATTTAAGGCAGCAAACTGCTGCTCCCCAGCAGAGGGTCTGGAAACTTCTGTTGATCCCGAATATTTGCTGGACATCGAATGTTGAGTCTATTTGATGATAAATTTTAGAAGTAGCCTGGACAGAGAAGGGCAGGGGGGAAAATTAGTAGGTCAGAATGGAGGAAGGAATTTGGTAGGAATGAGCCTGGTCCATCAAGATAATTTTTTGAATTAGGACTCAATGTGTTTTCACTGAAATTCATGGAAGTTTTAATCCCAACTCTCCTAGTCCTCAGCCTGTTTTTATCCCTAGATAAATGCCCAATTCCAAGCATAAATTGGGACCTCCCACTCTTATCCCTGCTGGGATATCACTACCTATGAATACATGAAATATTTTTGGGGTGGTTTTTTTGTTGTTTTGCTGTTCTGAATGACCAGGTCAGACCCTGTTTCCTGTTGTGTTATCAGAGGTGCAGCGACAGCTCCAGTGGCTTCTCAACACCTGCGGTTCTTTAATATTTCAGAATATTCCAGAATATTCCAGAATCCCTTGGTTTCAGGGGTGCTGGGTGACCTCCAGCGGCTGCCACATCCTTGGTGGCACGAAGGGCACGCACAGAACCCACAGTGACAATCAACCTGCAGTAATTAATTGTGAGTTGTTTTATTTTGTTGTTTCTGGAACACAGACACTTCCAGTAGCCTGGCTGCAAGACCTTAACTATACCCAGGCTCCTTAAAACCACCTTATTCCCACCAAATCGCTCTTTAAAGTCACTTCTAATTGACATTTTTGCCGATATAAGTTGGGCCTTGTGTTTTAGGAGAGATTAACCCCCCTCCCCTCCATCTTTTTAAAATGGGATCCAAGGGCTTTGAGAAGGCGCCAAATGAAGACCCTACAAAACCTCACGGCACGGTCAGGAACAGAAAACTCCTTCCCAACCAGTGGGACATCTTTAGGAATGACCAGAGGAGCCCAGCTGGTCTCTCCAGTCCCTCTGGCTCTGCCGTGCTGAGCTCTGAGATATCCTGTAAATCCCCACGGGCAGGGAATGGATTTCTCCCATGAGCTGAGCTGTGCCCTACACCGGGAAAGGGAACTTGGAGGACCTTGTCCCATCCCTGGAAGTGCCCAAGGCCAGGTTGGACAGGGCTTGGAGCAACCTGGGATAGTGGAAGGTGTCCCTGCCCATGGCAGGGGTGGGACTGGATGGGCTTTAAGGTCGTTTCCAACCCAACATTCCAGGATTTTCTGATTCCATGCCCTACTCTCCTGCACAGGCAGCCCTGTGCCCAAACCCTGTCCTTCGGGTCCATCAGGTCCATCGAGCTGTGGATCTGCACAGAGGATTTGTGGCTCTTCCTAATCCCAACAGCTCCACAACAGCTCCAAACGAGCTCAGCCATGCAAATTGTCCCAGTTTAAGCATCCCAAATCCAGCACAACTTCTACGCTATATAAGGATCACCAAGAACACAATTTTCCCTACCCATCTGTAAAACTACCGGGCAAATGGACAAGTTCAGATCCAGGGGCCTTATTTAGGGTTTATTGATGAACATCAAGGCGTTGCCATAGGAACAACCATCCATGCAGCCACGAATTGTGTGGATTTTAATGGGGTCTCCATAGTGTAGCTGATTTTTAATTTTTTTCCCACTAAAAATGGCTTTCCAACAACCAAATTCTTTCGAGTGCTCTCCGGTTTGGTTGGATAATTCGTGATTTATTTTATCAGACTTGTCCTCGCCTCCCAATTTCAGGAGAGGAGATGCAAAGGAGAACTAAACTCTTTTTTTTTCAGGCTAAAACACAGAAAAATTCAAAGCAATCGATTACCTCTATGAACTCCAACACATAACTGGAAAATACTTACCATTTTTAATGACTCAGGATAAAAGTGCATAAATCATTCAAATACATGTTCACCCTTTATAAATGCACCCTTAATATGAAGCGTAACTGAACTTAAGGTGTCCTAACTACGTGGAAAACCCCAGAGAACCCTTCCCCTCCTAATTCGTACATTGAATCTATAAAATAAACTCAGTACCTCATGAAAAATCCGATTCAGTCAAATCCCTAAGTGCCACTCACTCGTCAGTTGGGTCTTTGAGACTTAGCAGTTCATCTCAGTACCTGAATATTTTAATTGAAAAAAAAAAAAAAAGTGGAAAGGGGCTGGGGGGGGAAGATGAGGAGGGGGAAAAATTCATACATGACCTGTTTACCACAAGGCAGGGAAAAGTTTCTGATGGTTTTTGTTAATCAGAAAGAATCCTATACATCCTTGCACATGAATTCAGTAAGAGGGGGGGAAAAAGTGAGGAGCAATTGCAGCAGTAATAATATATCTCAAACTTATCACTACATTTTTGCATCATCTTTCTTCATTGTACAACTGGAGGAAAAAATCCAAAAAAAGGGTTTAATTTCTACCTCTACATACAATAAGTTACAAGTTTATTTATTTAAATAATTGTAAAACATCTTACATTTTTTTTTTTTTAAAGAGGTTAAACTATAAGCAAATACACACATACACCAAAGTTCCATCATTCATGTCAGTTTGTCCTAGAAATTCTCTCATGCTGGTACCCTGTTTTGTTGAATTGTTTTTTTCTGCATAAACTAAATCGATATCTGAAAGGCTCCATAGAAAATAGAAACTTCAACTTTTTACCCCTACAAAGTAAAACAAATTGTATCCAAAATATCAAGCTTGAATCGTTTTGCCAATTTCTTTTTTTTTTCCTTCGGATATTTTACAAATCTCAGGAAGGTTTTCGTGTCTTCCAGGGAAGACTTTGCATTTCTGATTCCGTTCTGCCGACTCTCGTTCGTCCTGGCTCTTGCTGATTCTTCGTTCCCAATGTTTGAGGAGTTGATGTGGTTGTGTCAGAAATATGAAACAGGTAAAAGATGCAGACTCCTATCTTGTCCAATCCATAAAAAATGTTCCTTTTTTTTTTTCCTGGGCCTGGCTTTCCCCCAAAAAAGAGCTTGTAGTGCTATTTTTTTCTTTTTAGTGGTCCATCACAATAAGTAGTTTTGTGCTGTAAAAGAAAAATGAAAAAAAAAAAAAAGAGGAAAAAAAGGGAAGAGGGAGAGGAGCAAAGCAAAGCTGCCTCTTCCTTACATCGGGGGAACGACAAGACCAGTCATGGCTGCAAGAGAAAAGTGAAAAAGATGAAATTGTGGCAAAATGTTACGGAACAAAATGTGTTTGAGACCTTCACCTTCCTGTGAGCAGTCAGGGATCACAGGAAGGGCCTGATGTGAGGTTAAATTAGAGCTTTAGGGTCTTTAAATGTTCTGGTGCTGTAGTGAGGACCAAGATGTGAGAGCTGACCATGACACAGCATTGGGCAAGAGGCTATTCTGGGGTGAAAAGGAAGAAATTCCTCCCTGTGAGGGTGAGGAGGGGCTGGAATGGGATTCCCAGAGCAGCTGTGGCTGCCCCATCCCTGGAAGTGTCCAAGGCCAGGTTGGACGGGGCTTGGAGCAGCCTGGGATAGTGGAAGGTGTCCCTGCCCATGGCAGGGGGTGGAACGGGATGGGATTTATGGTCCTTTCCCTTCCCAAACCACTCCATGATTTTCTGATTCTATGAAAAGCCAAGGCCCACCATGGTTGTTAAATGGATAAAAGAGAGAGAGAATTAATTCATCTCTCAGCATATGCATTTTTAGGAAAACCTTCCCATTCCTGGGTGCTTATCCCCGGAGAGGAATCCTTGGAGATGACTCCCAAACTGTCCCCAAATCTCAGACTTCTCAAACTTCCCCAAGCTGAACATCCAAAACCATCCTGGAAAACTCAAACCGAGCAGGGTCTCTGCTTCCCACCCACCCTGCTCATCTGCTTGGAAGCATTGGGAGCAAGGAAAGAGGTGGAAGCAAAGGGAACTCCCCCCTGTGCTGCTGCCAGGACCGAGCCAGGGAATTCCAAGTCCTGATTCGGTGGCCAAGGACCAGGGCTGGGTTCTGCTGATCCGGTTCCAGTGGAAACAATGGAGCAGCCTCATTTCCTCTCTCGGTTTCCCCCATTGTCTGAGTCACTGCAGCCTTACCTGGCACATTCCCAGGGCACTGGGCTTATGTAAATTATTTATTAGTCACTCTCCTGCCTTTAATTGCAGCTCCGCTCCTCCCAACTGGCAGCAGCCACATTCGGAGCCGCCCGGAACCGGCGCTGCTCCCCGAGGTTTTGAGGGGTAAATCGAGTTTATACGGATTTATACAACAAATGAGTGAGTCACGTTTTCAAAGGGGCCTCGGTGCAGCGCGAGGTCCTAATCCTGCAGAGGTTTGTGTGCACTGAAAGTTGTGGGATTATCGGTGCGTTTAAAGCCCCGTCCCTCTGAGAATTCATCGCACCCTTTCGTGGAGGGAGTTTTAAAAAGGCGCTCAGGGCAAGTTCCTGAGAGAACACGGGTCTGTTGTTGGAGCTGTGTTTTTAAATGACTTGTGGAGATGGTTTATGATTCAATACAACAGGAAAATAAATATTTTCGTATTTTCTTACTGACTGGGGCTAAAGTCCCTGCCAATTTTAGCAGATAGCTGAAAGAGAAAGTGAAACCCAACAGCCCGAAGTCAAACATCTACTTTTTGTAATTGCTTAGGAATTTGCTGTTGCTCCTCATATTTTCAAACCCTGCATAGATAACCCTAAATAAAGCAGGTAAACACTTTTATGCCTGGTTTTGGGATATGTGTGTGTGTGTTAGAAGAGAGATTTTCTGCTGACACAAAGGAGGTTGCTCCATCCCTTCTCCTCACCCCCAAACCCCAAAAATAATCCTAATGGTATGGAGAGCTGGAGATTGACCACGTGCCTGCCTTTCTGCCCTTACGCAGGAAAACCTGATTTAGTCTTGGATCTCTGCCCTGCTCCAGGCTCTGCTGGGCTGCAGGAAGAGGTGAGCACGTGCCCTCCGTGCTGGCTCCATCCCACAGGTATCCCAGGGGAGCGAATCCTCCTGCTCTGCTCCAGGCAGAATCATCCAGGCTGGAATCCAGGAATTTACACTGTTTGTGTGAGGTGTCCTGGCCCGGTCTTTTGCCTGAAGGAAATAAAGGAGCACCTGCACAGGCAGGTGGATTGTTCCTCACCAGGGGGACCTTTCCTGGCTGTTGGATATGTGGGCACAGGGGCAGCCCCTGGTTCAGTTTAGCATGGCTTAATCTGAGCTATCCAAGGTCTGGTGCCAGTGGGGTTTAAACCTGTTCCCAAGGGAGTCAGTCCATATTGACATAAATGCTTTTTTCTGATACTATGGTTATTAAGAGTATTTTCACTTTTTTTAATCTAGGAAAACTCCCAGCAAACAAAGGCAAAGACCAAGCCTGAATTTCTGCCATGTCTCACCAAAAATATATTAAGAGCACTTGTAGATGCATCGTTTTGGGAAGTTCCTTAAATTTAAGGGAAAGTACCTTTTTTACTGTATGATCAAAGATATTAATAATTAAAACAATATATGTGCTGAAATGGAACAGGTTTCCCAGGGCAGCTGTGGCTGCCCCAGCCCTGGAAGTGTCCAAGGCCAAGCTGGACGGGGCTTGGAGCAACCTGGGCTAGTGGAAGGTGGCAGGAAGTGGCACTGGATGGGCTTTAAGGTCCCTTCCAACCAAACAACCCTGGAATTCTGCGATTCCACGATATGATACAGCAGGTTCTATAACACAGAAAACACGAGCAAAGCCTGATTTGTGTCACTGGCACTTCATCCTCAACCTCAGCTCCTCCTGCAACAAAGACCGAGGCGCTGGAGGAATATTGCCTGGAATTCTCCGCTGGCTTTCCCCAGCTCATCTAAAGGCTTCTCTCTCTCTCCACACACCCTGCTCTGCCCATTTCCACCCCACCTCCACTCCCCGGTGGGGCTGCACTGTCAAAAGCCTATTCCCAGCCTGGATCGCTTTTTATTGAATGTTTGGGAGGTTTGGATTAAGGTCTTACACTGCTAGCAAAGCTGTAATTATTTTTGCCTGTATTACTATATATTGAATCGATGTAACTTTTCAATAAAGGTGGTTCAATGCAGGACACTCCCTGATGAGTTGGGAATATAGCAACCACCAGTCATTATCCCAGAGGGTCTTTTTTTTTTTTTTTTTTCTTTTTCCTCTCTTGGAGGGAAATGGAAAAAGAATTAGAGATGAGCCTTATTGTATTAACCTTGACAGCTTGCAATTATCAACTGAAACACTTGATTAAAATTGTCACAAGGTTGGAGAATTTTTTTATAAATAAATAATCAAACACGGGTAGCACCTAGATGATCTGGTGATAGGCACCTTTAATGGGTGTAATTAATAATGATCATAAGCCTGGTGTGTACAAGTAGCCCTTGGAAAAGCTGTCTTGGAGTGGAAAAGAACTCCCTGCAATTCCAACAGGAGAACTGGGAAGGGGATTAGTGCTGAATTCCAGGATCATGGAATGGTTTGGGTTGGAAGAGACCTTAAAGATGATCTAATCTCAGCCCCTGCCATGGGCAGGGACACCTTCCATTATCCCAGGCTGCTCTGAGCCCCGTCCAACCTGGCCTTGGACACTTCCAGGGATGGGGCAACTTCTCTGGGCAACCTGTGCCAGGGCCTCACCACCCTCACAGGGAGCAAATCCTCTCAAAATACAGTTTTGGGAAGAAAACCCCTCCCTGTAAACTGCTGGAATAATGGGAATGCTAATCTGAGGATGCACACATTCACTGCTTGCCCTGTGCTTCTCCTATTCTCTCTCCAGCAGCATTTAGTGATGCCTCAGTTCGATAAATCAGTAAATAAATCCTAAATTCCATGCCCAGCACACCTATTCCTGGTTTCCAACCCCAGGGGATGGCATGGCAGAGGGGATTATCCATCTCCCCCTGCCTCACTCCACTCAGGAAGCCTCTTTGGGAGCCTCCCGTTGACTTTTTGGCCACATGTGCCTGTCAGCACTGTGGGAACGTTAATTTGGATATCAGGCTGTGTGTACCTGGATCCCTTCCAAAGCATGTGCTCCCCAGCTTGCATCAATTTAAATATTTCACTTGGAATTTGCATCCATGGCTGAAAGAGTTCAATAGTCACCGAGACCCGGCCTAACCAACCTTGTTGGTTCTTGCTGCTGTGTCACAGATCAGCCCTGTTTTACTGGGTGCTTCAATTTAACAGTTGTAGAATGTTAATATATTCATGTTTGTGTTGATGTGCAGGTAGAAATCCCACAAAGAAAGGGATGTGGTTGATAAATTCTGTATCCATCCATCTCTGCATAAGCTAATTCAGCAATTATTCGCAACCTTAACTCCCAGATTAATCCTGAACAGCTCAGGAGTGGACTTTGGTCAGTAACAATGGAAGGATGTCAGGGTTTTACCATTGAGATTTTGTTATATTTACAATTAAAGCTCCATTTTTAGAGTCTCTCATTGATTGCTGATTTATAGGCAGAATAAAATACGGTGTAAACACCAAATGGCATAAATGGCACCAAATGGTCTCTAGTACTTTATTTCTTTATGGGTTGAAAAAGAGATGAACTCTTTCTAAGCAGAGCCTCGAGTGTTACCTTAAGGAAAATTAACTTAAATACCTCAGTGGTTTTCAAATCTGTCCTTTTTCTGACTCCCAGAAACAGCGATTTTTCTCACTGATTTCTGTTCAGCACCACTTCAGGTAACTCCTTAATATTTGGGCTTAATTATTTAGGCCTTCTCTACGTAGCAGTTGGACAAGTTTAAAGCAGACTTAAATCTGTCTTTAACACGCTGTGCATTCACATGGGGAGATCAATGGGTCTACCCATTCATGGGGACAAAATGATCTTAAAAAACCCCTGGATTTTCATGGAATTGGGGCAGGGCAAGAAGCTGTTTCAGAATTCTCCGAGTCACCTTTTAAAAGTGTAACTGTTTTTGTTCAGCACACATAGAATTTCCTCATTACATAAAATAATCACACTTTCTGCAGGTCCCCGTGGCCCAGCTAAGGGTTTATATCACACCCAGCCCAACAGGTGCTGTTTGTAGGGCTCATTTGGAATTACCACTGCCTCTTGGCACGGCTGAATTCCCAGACTTGTGTTTCCTAGGGTATCTCTAGCGGAGTCTGAAGGAGCCAGATGACTTCCCAGGCCCTATAAAGGCATTTTTTATGGAGACTTGGAGCGTATTTACGTGCTGCACACCTCCCCCCCCAGCCTGTTAAAAGCAAGAATGTGGGACAGGTTTCCATTCTTATCTCACTGCTCACATTTGGTTCACAGATCACCTTTAAAAGGGCTGTAAATGGACTGTGGGGCTCAATTCCCGGGCTGAGCCTAAACCTTGCAGCGGGTTTGTGTTCCGGGCAGAGCTGGGTATTAACTCTGCTCCCTTTAACAAGTCCCCCAAGCCTGAGGAGAAGTCATTCCCCACAAAAGGGCTGGTATTCCACCGTATTCCAGGGAAAGGTGGCCCTGCTCGTGGTGAGGGGTTGGAACTGGATGGGCTTTAAGGTCCCTTCCTGACCCAAACCGTCGTGGGGTTGAAAAGCAGCGTTGGGTCAGACCCTTCCTGGTGTGAACCATGCCTGGCTCCTCTTTAAAGCCAAAATCCTGGATGAATCCTTTAATCCAGCTGGATTGGGGCAGCTTTTCCCTACAGAGAAGTCATTCCCCACAAAAGGGCTGGTATTCCACCGTATTCCAGGGAAAGGTGGCCCTGCGCGTGGTGAGGGGTTGGAACTGGATGGGCTTTAAGGTCCCTTCCCAACCCAAACCATCATGGGGTTGAAAAGGGTCAGACCCTTCCTGGTAGGAACTAGCACCTGGCCCCTCTTTAAAGCCAAAATCCTGGATGAATCCTTTAATCCAGCTGGATTGGGGCAGCTTTTCCCTACCGTACAACCAGCGTGGTGGCACTCGGACGGCCGCCCTGTTTACCCGAACGGATATTTTAATGTCGATGACCGTGAGCCCCATTCCTCACCTCTGAAGCCGTTCCCGTTGCCGCTGGAGCAGGCGGGAGAGGGAGACCCTTGGGGTCTGATGACGGGAGCGAAGGCACTCTTCTGTTTCACAGCGGGGAACACCGACGACGAGAAGGGCAGGATGGAAGAAGTGCTGGAGGAGCCGACGGTCGGGCTTGAAGACATCACTGCCGAAAGGGACAAAAATAAAGGGATTTCTCATCAGAAATTTGGTTAAAGGGTCCGTTGTCTGATTCCGTGTTCTACCTCTCAAAGGTCTCGTTCTCTCAGTGAGTAAAATCAGGGTAACTCTGAGGTACAAAGGCAGTTAAAGTGAATAGTTCAGAAAAGACCATGCTTAAATCTCTTGAAATGAAGGGTGAGGATGCCAGAAAAATTTAAGTCGTCAAGAGAAAACCAGAGTCAATATAAACAGTAACAGCCTGTCCACCCAGTGTCCTTGGAAATTGGGAAGGTTGGCAATTCCTGTGCCTTGCCCAGTTTTTTAAAAAATAAGGTTTCCTTGGTTTTAAGCTGCTGCTTAGATTTTAATCTAAATTGGCTACTTTTCAAAGAAGTGTCTCACAAGGAAAAAAATCCACATTCTATGTCCAATAACTTGTAAAGGAACTGTTTGCTGAGCTTCCAGAACAATATCAGCTGTTCCTCAGCAAAAGGAGGAACAAATAACAATATTCCATGTGAATTCCCAAGTCTCACGGAAGTATTAGTTTGAAATCACAATAACAAAATCCTGGAGACATGGTCCTTTCCTTATGGAAAGCTCCAGAGCAGGAGATAATAAGAAAAATAATAATATTATTAAAATAAATACCTGTTTAACTCTTCATCTTGCTTTTATATATATATATATATATATACACACCATATATTTAATTATTTACTTATGGTGTAGGTAAATAATTAAATAATAATAATTAAATGAATAGCTGTTTAACTCTTCATCCTCTTTTTATATGTATACATATATAACATATATTTAATTATTTGCCTACACCATAGCTTTTGGTATATGTATATTTTTTTTTTTTGGTTTTCACACATTCCCTTGCCAGAGGGAAATCAAGGTGTGGAAGGAAGAGTGGCTGCTCACGGTAAAACAAGCAGAAACTCAGAGCTTCATTCCATCATTGTTATATTTCTGGTTATTAAGGTAATACAGTTTCACAGGAAATTAATCCCCAACCCAGCTCTCAGTTATTGATAATGCCTTCAAACTCATAAAAATTCTTTCAGAGTGGCTTTTACGCAGGATTTGGAAAAGTCTCTGTGCTAAAAGCAGTGGCCACTCACTTCATAAAGCTGCAAATTGCACCTCATCTCCCACCGTGGCCTTTGCCACTCAGGAATCCTCATAAGGACAAAAAAACGGAGGAAAAAAAAAGAAATAAGAGCCAATACTCAAAAAAATAGGAGCACCTTCTCATTTGTACCAAACACACCAAACCCAAACCAGAACCTTGGACAGAAATCTCCGCTAAACCCAATTTTGCTGCGTTTTTTGAGGAAGGGGGAAGGAGAACGGGGTGTAAGAGCAGGAGAGGCCGTACATCCATAGGGGGATCCCGTGGGGGAGCCGTTGATGAATCCGGGGGATCCCGGCACGCCCAGGTTGGACATGGGCACGTTGCTGTAGCCGTTCATGCTGCTGCTGGAGGTGCTGTAGTTGGACTGCTGGGGGGTGGAGCTGGACGAGTACCCGCGGGGGGAGATGCTGCTGGTGTTCCGGATGTAACCTGCGAACAAACCACGGTTCAAAACACGTCCCTGGGCTCCAAACTTCCCCCCGTGCGTCCCCTGCTCGGATAAATGACATTTAAATCCAGGTTAATTAAAACATTTAGGCAATGCCATTGAATTAATGGTTTTTTCCCTCAATATGAAGTTCTAACCCAACTTTTTAAAGCGATCTGATGGATATTTTTCTGATTTTTTTAAATTTGATTTATTAAGATCTTAAATTCGTTTCAGAACCGAACAATGTTGTGTGTGCTTATCTTGACCTGGGGTAGCATTTATAATAGATGGGATTTTCTACAATTTAGTGGGGGAGGTTGCACTTTTCGAATTATTGCTGAATTACAGACAAAGGAGGAAATATAACCCATATAAAGTTTGCAGTTTAACTTTGAATTTACTCTGCTTGGGGGAAAGAATGAAATGGATAAGTAAAAACAATTTCTGTTGTCTTACAAGATGAGAACAAATATTTAAGAGCCAAAATTTAGCCTTTTTTCCCCTCCAAAACGAGACTTGAACACTGTAGCTACCAGCATTAAAGGACAAAACTATTCCAGCTGCAAAAGGGTTTTTCCATCAAAAAGGTTTCATGAGAAAGAGTTATCCAATAATTACATAAAGATTAGTCATCATTTAGATATAATATTTAGTATATCAAGTCAGGTCATTTCTGCTCATTTATATCGTGAAGTTCTAATTCAGAACTAAAAAAATGAGCAAAATTATCTTCATGATGGGTTTTAACTTGGCATATGGAAAATTAACTTCCTAGGACATGGGTCTGCTGCCTCAGAGTGTTAAACACAGCCAATTATTGCAATCAACCACAGACTGCGTGTGCTAAAAATCAAAATATTCAGGAGTGAGAAGATGCTCAAAGTTGATCATTCTCCCATGTTAATACATCGTTTTATGGGATGTTTTCCTCACAATCAATGAGATACCAGGAGTAAATGTAATATATACAATATGAATGTTGGTAAAATTAACACTGAAGCAGCTGTCTTCAAAACAAAATAAAATTTCCCAACTCTTCAGCTGTGAGAGGCTTTTTCCATTGCTGTGGTTGAAAACAGAGATAGAATCAAAATACTGAGGGGGACGGGGAGAGAATTCGGGGGTGAGTTGGCATCAAAAAATACTCAAAAATTATTTCATTATTATTAAGACCCAGGGGCAGCACGACCCCTTTGGATTGCCCAGAGTTAAATCCATCGCCGGGCACGCGAAGAAGTTGGAAAACCAATTGGGAATGTGAACGGATTGGGATTTTTGGCGTTCCAGGAACACTGCGGGACCGGCAGGGCTCACCCTGGTTGTTGCCCTGCGCCGACTCGGAGATGCTGACCCCCAGCTGGCTGCCGTAGGAGTTGATGCCCATCATGCTGCCGTGCGCGGGGGAGCTGGACAGCGCCGGGATCTGCGCGGGATTCCTGGGAACGCTGTACAGCGCCTCGGCGATGTCGGCCGCGCGCTTCAGGATGATGTCCTGCGGGGCGAGGGACAGTCAGCCGCGGGAATGGGGGGGATTCCCAGGGTTTGGGGATGCCCCGTCCCCCGGTCAGCCTGACCTGGTTGTTGTGGGGGGTCCCGTACAGGGCCTCGACCAGGTCAGCAGCTCGTTTCAGCAGCATTTCCTGCGCGGGGGGGAGAGGGAAAGAGGTGTTTGAATGGCAAAAAATGGCTCGGTTAAATAACATAAAATGGGTATATAACGGGTATATAATCGGTATAATGGGTATCTAATATAAATCGAATAAATAAATACATAAAATCATCATAATAAAATGAAATATGTAATAAATAAAATAAAATTAATCAAAATATATAAATAAAAATAAATATATAAGAAATAAAAATAGATACAGTAAATAAATACAATTAATAAAATAAATATTTAAGAAATAAAATAAAATAAATGAAATAAGCAAAATAAGTACAATAAATAGAATAAAATAGGAAAATAGGAAAATAAAGTAGAATATGAGGAAATAAAATAAAATAAATAGAATAATATGGAATTAAATAAATAAATAAATAAATACAATAAATAGACGAATAGGATAGAATAGAACAGAATAGAATAGAATAGAATAGAATAGAATAGAATAGAATAGAATAGAATAGAATAGAATAGAATAGAACAGAACAGAACAGAACCACGCACTGGCTCTCTCTCAAGTGACTCCAGTGTTCGGGTGGGGTCACTCTGACGCCTGGGTACCTTCCCCAGGTGTTGTTTGCCAGGTAGGTGAGGAATGGAATCCCTCACAGAGAGTCAGAGCAGCCCCCCCACACCACGAGTCACTTCCGAGCCCTCGGGGGCGATCCCTGGCTCGGTCTCGCCGTGTCCGGGGCTCCTCCGTGACCCGGAGCTCTCCAGAGTCCTGAACCTGCTCCACCTCTCCAGCACCGCAAACGGAGACAAATCCCAGACGTCCCCGTTCCCCACGGGATTTCAATTTCTCCTTTTGCATGGACACGTGAACACGTGTAGGATTCAATTTATTCTTTTGCATGGACACAGCGTTTGGGCTCGGGGATTGGGATCAATGCAGAGGACAAGGACAATGAACTGGGCAGGTTCAGTGGACTGGTTTTAGCAGCAAAATTACACAGAGTGTTTGAGCTCTAACACCCAAAAAATCACTGGTAGCTGTGGGTTCTACACAATCCCATTCTTGTTTGGACTTACAACTAACTGCTGAATTCAGATGTGATTGTCATTTCAGGTATAATCTGGTCTCTTTATTGAAATACAAGTGAAAGAACGTATTTATTGGGCTGAATGAAATGCTTAGCGTTATTTTACCTTAGCTAATCTTTCGGGGTCGCCTGGATGTCTTGGGATGACCTTCTGCAGCCTTTGGAACCCATAATCTATGGTAGGTTCATTTAAAGCTGAAAGGAAAACATCAAACCCAAACATGATATGAGTGAGTGTAAACATGGGTTTTTTTCAGGGAACAAAGAAATTATGACTTCTACACTTAAAACCGCTCCAGTTTCCCCTGCTGATTTCTCACCCTCTATCAAAGGCTGAGTGAATAATTTGGAAGGTGCAGCAGCACTGCCACAAATACCCATTTAAGAGTGAATGTTTTACTCTGGACAAAACCGACCACGGGAGGAATAAAGCAAATTATGAGACAAACACACACCAGAACAGGTCTTCTCCTGCTGATTACACGGCCAGAAATCAGAGAGCCGTGCTTGCTCCTCTAATAAACACATTCCACACACGCCCCCAACATTTTGCAGTCCCAAAGTAGGGCACGGCTCTTCATTAGACACATTCCCTTCCCCAGTCGTGTGTTCTGCATACGCCGCCACTTCCCTGTAATGATCTGAATCTCTGGTGGATAAACCAGGATATTTTGACCCAGATCCTCGGTTAGCAATAGCTGGCAGAGCCCTGCTGGCATCGCTGATGATTTCGTAAAACTTCAGACACTTTCATAGTCTCTGCTAGGAAATCGCAGCAATAATAATAATAATCGAATTTCTGATTATTTAAACCCCAATTTAAATTGGTACAGAACCCAAAAGTCAGCTCGCAGCATTCTGTGTGCTCGGGCTCTGCCTGCCTCCAACACATCAGCAGTGCCACTGTGCACCAGCACAGTCACAGGGATGATTTTCCAAGAATTTCCTCATCCTTCGGAATGCACATTTTAACACAAACGACACATTCATGCTGAGGATCCTGTGAAGAATTTCATGACACATTTAATAAGTAACATATGTAAGTCCTTTAGCACTACCCCCAGTCAGTGCTGGCTTAGACCCTCTTGTACCATTTGCGGTTCTTTGGGGAATAAAAATTTTTTTTTTTTTTTTTAAATAACTGGTGGCACTGGCGCTGCTTAAAACTCCTGATTGCAAGAGGTGCTGATGGCACCTATTGAATGTTCCAAAATCTCCTCAGGACCTCGCAGGAGAACCACCTCCTGCACCAGGAGAATGAAACCATCAAGTGAGACAGGCTTTTCCAGGATCCAGGTTCCCTGTTTATCCCTGTCTGCCTCTGGTATAACAACACGAAGGTAAAAGGTCACGTTCCCCACTGAGATACATTTTATATTTACTTTTTATTAAATAATTATGGCATGGCATGAAGTTTAAATATTACAGGAGATAATCAAGTGGGAATTGAGCAGAGAAAACCCAGACCTGAGAATTTAGTCTTGGCTATACTTAGAATGTCTTTGCTCTCCACTGGGAGCCATTCTGGTTTGCTTAAGGAGTTTAATAATACACATTTCAACTGCCACAGAATCTACATCCCGTTTGGGAAGAGGGTTTTTTTGGGGGGGAGTGGGTTATTTTGCCAATAATCCTGAGAATTAGAGGCCAATTCCCTCAAGAGCCCAAACATCATTATGTGCCATTCCTCTTCTTGATCACAAATCTGTTCATTTCAGTTATATGTCTTGAGCTAAGCAAAAAAAATGTGAGATATATAGGAATTCAAACATATATATCTATATATATATATAGAAAGTTCACTAAAAATAGCTAATGGGAATATGCAAAACGCTAAATCGGGAAGAAGAAATTGGCTATTATTCAACCAACATTTTTCCAATGGATTGACATGGACATTTTCATTCTGATGGATCAACGGCAGCAAATCCTTTCTCAACAACGTTGAATTGTTCTCAGCGCTCGGCCATCCTGAATCAATGTATACATTATGTCTTTCAGCACAAAGCTTTTCTGTACAGCTCGCAACAAAACTGCCTGCTACCGCTTTTACTCATTAGTGGAACAAAAATATCTCTGTCGTGAAATCCTGCTAAAAACCAACGTGGAGTATTTGGAGCAGTAAATGACACCTTCCCAACCAGAGGCCAAAGATGTAGAATCTACCAGCGAGTTTAAACAGCTTCCCCACAGCCCCACTTCCACTGAGGAAAGGGTCAGGAGTGATTTATCTGTGTGTTACACAGAAATGTGCCAAAATTATATCCAAATGCTTTGGGGTTCGTGGGTTCAGAGACCACAGAGGGGTCTGACACAGAAGCAGGCTGTTCATTATTTCATGGAAATCAGATATGTGAAATGAACCCCCCCCCAGAAAATGGACTCAGGTACAAAATCCCTTTGGCAACCTTCAAATCCAGAGTTTCAAGCTCGAGGGGTCTCTTGAACTTCCCAGAAAACAGTTTAAAAAATTGGGCATGGCACGATATAATGTATGCACAAAAGAGCAGCCACCTATGAATAAATTAAACCGTCAGTGAGCCTGTAAACCTCTCCCTAACATTCCTGTTTTAACAGCAGATTTATTAAGGGCAGCTTTAGGGAGGGGTCTGCCGCTCCTCTTGGCTTCACCCCACAAAACAGAGCAGAGGGAAACCAGGAGAATCAAAGTCTGGGCAGCTCTAGGAATATCCTGAACCCATAAAACTGGGCCAGAGGGAGAGCAGTGTTTGCAGTGGGATGTCCAGCCTCAAAGATGTCAACATAGAGAAAAGGCACCTGTGGGCCTAAAGTTTGAATCATGGAATGGCTTGGATTGGAAGGGACCTTAAAAATCATCTTGTTCTACCCTGTTGCCATGGGCAGGGACACCTTCCACTATCCCACGTTGCTCCAAGTCCCATCCAACCTGGCCTTGGACACTTCCAGGGATGGGGCAGCCACAGCTTCTCTGGGCAACCTGTGCCAGGGCCTCACCACCCTCACAGGTTCCCTGTATCTCACCTAAATTTCCCCTCTTTCCATTTGAACCCGTTGCTCCTTGTCCTGTCACTACATTCCTGATGAAGGGTCCCTCTCTGGCTTCCCTGTCGGCCCCTCCAGACCCTGGAAGTCTCTTTTTCCCCATGTCTCTCCCAGGCTGAAGCGGTGGCAGCAGCAAATGCTTTGTCACATCAGCTTTTTCTGTCCAAGTGAGCTCGCTCTTCCAATTGACAGAGCTCTCTGCACCCTTGTAGGTGTTGTTTCTCACAAGCAGACAACAAGACCTCAAATCTCCTTACAATCTTTAACAACCCAGCACCTTCCCATCCCTGGATCCTGGCACGGAGGCTGATACAGCACAACCCAGAGCCCAACCTTTCCCACAGATGATTTTATATTGCTTTGCTCTGACAAGGTAACCCCTGGAGGATTTCTGCTCAGCAAGGAAAATTATGTTCCAAATCTCCCTGATATACACATTTCCAGGTTAGCATCTCTGTGACAAAGTAAACGCAGGGCTGTGATCAAAGCCGAGCTGGGAAAGCCTTCAAGATGTGCCCTCAGCTGGAATAAACTGGTGTGTTATTAAAGCCAGGGGAACTATAATGGAACCACTTACAGCAGCAGAGAATTTGAATTTGTGCAGCATTAAAAGCAGAATATGAGGCTACAGCACGATTAGCAGCAGAGAACAAATGTCTGATTATTCCAGGAGCAGCTGATGGAAGGAAAGCAGAACACAGGGATGAGTGTGCGACCTGTGTCCTCACCGGAGGAAGGCACGCACGGGGACGAAATGTTTAGCTGTGGTGGTTTAAAAATAGACATTTTAACCCTCACTTTAAGTACTTTATCTCTCGCTGCCCTCCAACGAGCCATTCCTCCAGCTGGTTCAGCAGCTGCCATTGCCCTCCAATGAGCCATTCCTCAGGGTTTTTGCTGCACTCTCCAGCACATCATTACACGGCTACGGAATCCTGGTGGCTCCGCTCCTACAAGAAGTTTTCCGTATGGGAACCTTGTGGAAAAGTGCACACCTCCCATTTTGGCCATGAGAGGGGTTTGATGGCTGGGCTGCAGCCCCCTGAGTGAGAGCCCTGCGGAGGGGAAATGCTGACAGAGCCAGAGGGGCAGCAGTGCCAGCACAGGACACTCTGCAGGAGCACATTGCAACACAGGACAGCCCCACTGTGCCATTTAGATCTACCCTTGAAATGTAGATCTCATTTCTATATTCATCTTTCCAACAGTTTGGCATTTTCTTCTTCAAACAATCTGTCTTGGCGTGACTCTTTCCAAAAGAAAAAAAATTAGAAAGAAAAGCTCAAATGTAATCAGGTTGAACATAAATATTTGGTTGTATATTAAATATTGGGAGCACAGGCAGATACAATGCTAAGATCGTTGTTTTTCTGTTTCCCTGTTTTGAGAGAGTTCTGGTGAGGACCGTTGGTTGTAAGAGGCTTAAAAAATTTAAATAAATCCTTCCATTTCGAGAAATCTGAATATAATTGTGTAGAAGCCATTCAACTTAAAAATAAATCCAGCCTTTAGAACGTGATGCACCATTATTCTCTAGCCAGGCTTGATACCTTCAGAAACTTAAACACGAATTTTATGTCACCATTGTCACTTCTGGCACTGACAGATCAATGAATCTGATTTTTCCTTTCAGATCTCTCTATAATGTTCTCCATTAGCAGAGGCGCATACAGCGCACTAAATAAGATGATAATCCATTTAAGAATTGGAAAACCCCAGATTTGTTATCAGCTCATTGGCTTCTCTTCCTTCAAGATGCTCTCCTTGTCCTGGGGGATTATCCTAAAAATTAAAGGTTACCCTGAGCCAGAGGAAAATGTGAAATAAATCCTGTCCTAGATAAAACATCTTCCAGAATGCAGGACAACATTCCTGTACACTCAACATTCTGCGGGCAGACCCACAATGTGACAGCAATTGGAAAAAAATATTAATGTTCAGTAAAAATGCCTTATGAAACCACCTCCTTACCCCAATGCCACCACTCGCAGAGTGGCCTTGGAAGAGCAAGAGGGTAAATAAATAAATACATAAATAAATAATTGAATCAAACCAACCAAGGGTTGTCAGCACCAACACAGAGCTGGGAGCTGCAGCTCCTGCAGCCAAAACCCCAGTGACCCACCTGTGTAAATGAACCTGCCCGGTGCTCCTTTGCAGAACTGCTTGGATTTGTAGGATAATGTCACCTCCACCACGCCAGGAATGTGCCGGGGCGGCGTCTGCACGCGGATGGCGTGAGGGGTGATCAGCTGGGAAGGACAACAGGAAAGGCTCTGTCAGGTGTCTGTGGTGTTCTTTTACTTCTTGAGTAAATAACAGAAAAGTTTGGGTTGGAAGGACCTTAAAGCCCATCCTGTCCCACCCCCATAGGCAGGGGCAGCTTCCACTATCCCAGGTTGCTCCAAGTCCCATCCAAGCTGGGACACTTCCAGGGATGGGGCAGCCACAGCTTCTCTGGGCATCCTCACCATAAAAAATGTCATCCTCATCTCCAACCCTACCCTCTCTCAGTTTACAACCATTCCCCCTTGTCCTGCCGTTGCAGCCTCAGTAAAATCTCTTTATTTCTTTATTATCGCTGTCGATCAGCAGAGTGACACCTCTGGGTTAGTTCCTTGTCTCCAGGAGAGGAACACACACTTTGGGATAAATTGCCATCAAGGAACTTGTACTGTTGAACCCATTGGTTAATTGTTGCCTTATTTCTGGGCCCAGAAGGGTTTTTTTTCTCCTTCCCAAACTCAAACCCTTTCTTTATTTGTCTACCTTTACCTGTGTAAATAACAAATCCTATGAAAAAATAGGTAGGGTCACATTCATTAAGGTCATCAACAGGTAAAAAAAGATATGGCAAAATCAAATGTCTCCTCCAGTTGATATCAGGAGACAATTTTGAATAATTTTCCTAGATTTTATAGAGACCTAGAATTGCTCAGTTCCATTCTGGGTATCACTCGGTAATTCCACACACCAAGGAAAACACGTCCCATGAATTCCCTTCACACGGGTGTCTGTGTCCCACCTCGCCCACCACTGTGGAACAGGAGCAGGAATTCACCCCATTCCTCCTCAGGAAAGGAGAGTTTTCCCAGCTCAGGGGCAGGCAGGCAGCTGTACCCACCTCACCCCAGACCAGCATGGTCCCAAACACCACGTGCACCCAACTCACTCCACATCACCATGGTCCCAAACACCACGTGCACCCACCTCGCTCCACACCAGCATGGTCCCAAAGACCACCTGCAGCCCATCGAAGAAGTTGTCCCCGATGATGATGACCATGGCTCCCCCCGTGGTCCAGCCCTCGCTGGGGCTGATGGCTTTGATGCAGGGAGTGGCTGCACGGAACAGAAAGGACAGCAGAGCATCACTTGGAGGTGTCGTTTTCACCCCTCAGCAGCAGCTTTGAGGCTGTTTGCAGGCCTGGGTGTAAATCCCTGGAGCAGACTCCTGTGAGTATCCAACATCCCAAACTGCAGCTGAGAGCAGCTCCACCCATCCACACCCGGGAATTTCTGAATTCCCAGCGCTGGCAGAGGCCTGGGACAAGTCCCCTCCAGCCATTCACCCATGAAGGCTGCTCACCGTTCCACAACCCCCAGCGTGTTGATAAATAAATAAATAAAGGAATGTTTTCTGCCTTGCAAGTGTTAATTACTCGCCTGTTCATTACTGGCACTTAACATCGTGTCATTAAAGCCTAATAGGCCAACTGTAGTGGGTGTAAAAACGAAACGCTTAAATGGTTGTGCAGAGGCTGCTTAAAAAAACAAAACAACACCCACTCATTAGCATATGATCCCACAAAAACAAACCCCGTGGAAAAAAAAGGTAGAGTCACATTCATTAAGTTTGTCGATGGGTGAAAAAAGATATGGGAATATCAAATGTCTCCTCCAATTCATATCAGGAGACAATTTCTAATAATTTTCTTGATTTTATAGAGTAGATTTTTTTTTTTATTATTTCTCTCTTCCATATGTTCAAGGCCTCTGGACTATACATCCCATCAGGAACCCAATATGGTTTCCAGGCCATAACCAAAGTCAATCCATCACTCCATTCCCAATGTTGACAGGGTCAGAGGTGGAGGGGAACTTTGGCAGTGCTCCAAAAACATGAGACTCCTTTGAACAGCCAGTCAATCACATCCAATCAGTCAAGGAAAAACTGGATGGCTTCCTAGGCTAGGAATCCTGGGATTTTCCTTCTACCATTTCACTGCCCGCTGGGGGAGAATTAACACCACTCTGAATTCTTTACTGATTCAATCATTTTCTTCCAGTTCATTAATTCTTCTTTTAGGTTGATACAGGGCACAGTTAAGAAGTGGGGCAGCAAAACATTATAATGAAATAATATCCTTGCTTGTCTTTTCTACTAACATCACCAGCTCTTCTCACTTTCACCGGCTGCAGGGGAGGGAAAAGCAGGCACTGATAGCATTTTCCAGCGTTTTCCAGTCATTTTTGAGCACTGTCTGCACGAGGGAGGAGGAACGTTTGGGGAACGAAGAGGGAGAGGAGGGGCCAACCCTTTTTGAAACTTAACAGATACAAGAATTTGTAATTGCTCGAATCCAGTCCCCAACCCATCGTGGAGCTGGCCATGAGTCTGGCTTAGCCAAACAAACTCACATCAATTAGTGTCAGCTCCCTCTGCGCATCGTTAGGCTCCGTGCACAGTTTGTTTAAGGGAACCAGTGACACTTTTTCATACACATCTTGTGCTGGAACGGCTCTGTTTAACTAAGATGTCATCTTGCCTAATTTGCCTGAAATCAAATCTATCCCAGCTGAACGAGAGGGCTGAAATTTAGATAATACTTGGTGTTTCTGTGTTTTTCATCTTCGCAGTACATACTAATTAATAAATGGCAGGGGGAGGGGGAGCCAGGCTCTTAGATGTGAGGAGGATCATATTTTGCATGCAGTAGACACTGTTTTCCTGCCTCTGCCTTCCCTAAACCCCCTGAGGCTCTGCAGTTCCCCCTTAGCTCTCCTTCCCTCCTTGAAAACAAACAGAAATGGGAGAGTGGGTAATTTCTGCTCCGCTCTCCGCACGGAATTCCCACCTTCCGAGGGGTCGAGTCTCCTCGCTCTCCGCCCGTGCTTGGAGTTGTTGTGCACAAACATGTTGTCAGACACTGCCAGCACGTGCCCATCCACGTTCACCGTTGTCGATAGCACCACCTGGATATGCGGGAAGGGAAGGAGGAAACAGCCAGGTAAACAATTCGCTCGGAAATCCAACCTGTTAAGTGTTAATTATTCGCTTCGGCTAAACCCTGTTTGTAAAGTGGCAGCACGTCCTGCAGGGGTTTACAAGAATTAAAAAAAAATATTTTCAGCCTTCGTTCTGTGCATTAATTGCGTTTAACACAGCATCCTACGGGCTGTGTAGAGGCCTCGCTGTGTAATGACCCAGCTGCTGCAGAATGGAAACTCCATGAAAACAGGACCTAAGATCACGTCTGGGTTTGGCTCGTGAGTGCTCAGTGCCTCCTGAAATCATCTGAGCTGAGGACCCCAAACCAAGCAGCAGTTTTTAAACCTCATCCTCCATGACCGGGCTCCAATTTGAATTCTTAGGGGAAGTAACTGTATATGTTAATTAATCCCACTTCGGTTTTTACAATATCCAAAGCTCTAAATCCCATAAATCCAGAAATACGTGTGACTTCAAACCACAAACTTTTAGGAAAAACAAACAGTGTTTTAACTCCTGAAAGAAGATGCTTCTGATTGAGTGGGTTTGACCCTTATTTGGTGTAAACGAGCTTAATTCCACCCCACTCCCACACCTGCAGTAACGCACAGCTATGGAGAGTCAAACCCTGGATGTGTCCATGGATTTTCACAACCTCAGCTGTCACAGTCGAGGTAAGAGAATGTCAAGCTCTAATTGTGGATAAAACTCCATCCAGCACAGAGCAGGAGAGACCTTGCCCTCCCCAGGCTTAGGCGAGCTTAAAGAACACTTTCTTTCTCGAGACAACCCTAATTCATTCCAAAAGGCTCTTGTCATCCTGTACTCTTATACTTCTCAAGCATTCTTGTCACAGAATGTGTTGCTTTCGTGTGCCAACTGATTTCCTCATTCCCATTAGGGTGGGGTGCGACTCCATCCAAAGGGAACGTTTCCCGCATGACATAGCTGAGCCCACTCAGATGCACTTCATTATTTTCCCTTAAACAATGGAAATAAATTTTAATCTCTCACTGGCCAGCGCAGAGCACACTGTGGCAACAGGGGAATAGGCCTGAATTATTCCAGTGTCTGAAATATTTACGACAAGTGTTTAAATTGCAACCAAATGTAAATAAAAAGCGTGTCTTGTATATACAGTTACACTGTGGGATGTGGACATGTCTGAGCTCACTCACACGAGTGTGATACATCCACACCCACGTGCTCCCAGGAAGAGAGAACAGAGGCAGGCTTTGAGTGTTCACACATAGAATAGAATTATGGAATATCCTGAGCTGGAGGGACTCACTGGGATCATCCAGTCCAACCCCTGGCCCTGCACAGACACCCCAAAATCCCATCCCTGGGAGCGTTGTCCAAATGCTGCTGGAGCTCTGGCAGCTTTGGGAACATGACCATTCCCTGGGGAGCCTGTTCAGTGCCCACCACCCTCTGGGGGAAGAACCTTTCCCTAAAATCCAACATAAACTCTTCCCTGGCACAGCTCCAGCCATTCCCTGGGTCCTGTCCCTGGTTCCAGAGAAGAGATCAGTGAAATCACCATTTGGGTTCTGCACAACACAAGAGCCACTCTTTGGTAGGAGCTGCAGAGATCCCCACAGCAACGGCAGGAACCAGTCCAGGAGAAAAGTGTTGAGCATCCTCTATTTCCTGAGCCAGCAGGAATGGAAGAGGCACTTCCAGACCTCTCTGGGTCCATTTTTATCCCAGGAATGGAAGATGCACTTCCAGACCGCTCTGGTTCCATTTTTATCCCAGGAATGGAAGATGCACTTCCAGACCTCTCCAGTTCCATTTTTATCCCAGGAATGGAAGATGCACTTCCAGACCTCTCTGGTTCCATTTTTGTCCATCTCTCCCATCCATCCCAGGAGGGCCAGAGCCACTTGGCCTGTCACAGGCTGAACAAGCACAGCCTTCTCAGGAACAGGACAAGATGCAAAGTCCAGATCTGGAGCAGAACCTTCTCAAAGTTTGGGATCTTATGTGCAGCAGTCTGAAATTCAGCAGAGATCTTTGCCACTGCCACCTCCCGGCTCCTCATGGATGGTGTGGAGAAAGGACACGTGGGATCACGGGCATCGAAATGACCGAACTCCTTCACTCTGCCCCAGCCCTTCCCTCTGGCCTGATGGAGATCACAATACAATTGTTTTATACTGGAGATTAAAAACCCAATGTTTTATGGATAAGAGGAGGAGGAATGTGCATTCCACTATGGTCTCTAACTCCCAGGCCCTTCCCTTTCACAAGCCAACTGCTTTCCCCCAGTGAGTATTTCCTGGGTCACCAAGGGTGACCCTTTCCATCTGGAATCAATCAGTCAACTCCTGACAACTTCCTGAAACACCTCACTCCATTTCCTGTTCTCTCCCCCTTCCCTCTTTCCCCCTGGTTTGCTTCACTCTTCAAAACTGCAGGCCACAGCAGCTTAATGTTAGAGGGTCAGACACAGTTAGACTCCAAAACACTACACAAGAACACCTTTGACCTTCAAAAATCTTTACATCTTAGCCAAACAAATCAAGGTCAACGTTTCTTACCATTACCTTGTTAACCATTTCTATGCTTTTTTGCCAATACCCCTCTGAACGCGTATTTATCAACAGCACTTGTTCTCCCAATGTCGTAAAACAGTCCAAGCCCTCTTTTTAAAACCCCTCTGTTTAGTGCTGATGAAAGGTGATGTGCGAGCTTCCCTGGAGATTGAAATTCTCACTTTTGCCCACAGCGCTGGCAAATGGTTCTGGTGAGATTTTTTTCTTTTCCTGCTCTGATGGCACCACTTCTTGTGCGGGATAATTTGGCTTCTTCTTTGCCTGTTCTCAGTGGATGATCTTTCACCTAAAACCATTTGTTAATGCAAAATTAAATCTGAAGAGAACAACAAAATACATCAGGTAGGCCATGGATTCTGGTAATTGGAGCCGAGGGCCAAATTTGGGCACAGGCAGCACAAAAACTAAAGGTTTTGTGCCACCCAACAGCTGGACCAAAGTGTCACCTCTGCTGGGGTTTCAGATGACAACCAAGCAAGCAGGAAATAAAGAGGGCAATGTGTTATTCCTTCATCTTTCCAAACACAGGGCCCGTATCAAGGAACACTGAGGGAATTAGAGGATTCTAAGCTGTGTTTTCACAGTCCTTGAGGTTCTCCCTGCCAATCTGCAAAGGTCTTGTTATCAGCTGAGAGGCCACAGCCACAAAGCAGCGATTCCCCAGCAGTCCTGGAGAAATGCCTGAGCTGTATCTCCGCGTTATTTCTGTTTCCCAGGTGGATTTCTGTAATGCAATCCCTGCTCGGAACCCACGGGGAGGGTTCACCTCCCGTGACATCCAGACAAAGTGTCTTTAGCACATTAAACTCGTGTTCTCCGAGCTGCGCTGCCCCTCCTTCACCTCCCTGCACAGCTCCGAGGGTTGTGTTTCCTTACAAACCTTCACCTGGGTGCTGTGAATTTCCCTCCCCCATCGATGTTGCATCAGGGGTTTTATATTCCAAAGTGTGCTGCTCTTCAAATCACAGATATGCAAATCCACGCACATCCCCAGATATGAAATCTGTGTCGGTCCCAGACACCTATTTGGACATATGGTACAAACATTCCAGGCATCCAGGCACTTACTTCCATGTAACATATCTCATCACTGTGTAAATGATCTCTCTCAAAAAATTCCTCTTACCATTCCAAGTGTGGAAAAAATTCTTTATGACATTGTACATCTGGAAACAATATTGCATTCCTGATGCACTTTCCCTTACAATTCTCTAGTCACAGCACCATGTTATTTTAACTTTTCAAAAAAAAAAAAAAACCTACTATGAGAATTAAAAAAATTATCATCATCATTATTATTATTATTATTATTTTCCAGCTGAGTGGAAGGAAAGATGTCAGGCCTCATCCTGCTGCCTGCCCTTGGACAGGGCTCCCATTGATGTCAACAGGAATTTTGGTTGAGGGAGTAACACGGGAGGAGAGGCTGGATAGGATGGGTTTGCTTCAGAGTTGGATTAGGAATAAGATAAACAATGTGGAAAATGCCAGCAGCCTCACTCTGCTCAAAACTTCCACAGAATTCTTTGGGAAACCCTCCCAGAGACCCTGAGCCTGCAAACTGGGGGCTGACAGGGCAAACTGGACACTTGGCCTTCACTCCGAGGTCTCTGAAGGTTCTTGGGACACAGGGGCTGGACACCACTGCTGGTCACTGGCACCTTCTCCCCTGTCATTGTGCACACCCAAACCATGGAGCTGCTTTCACCAAAGCATTTTCAGCCATTCCAAGCTTTTGCCTTTGACACTCATCGTGTTCCAAAGCCTGATGGTGAGGGAATTTATGGATTACAGCCCAAATTTATTCCTACTCAATTTATACTTCACATTAATTTTAAAATCATTCTCTCATTCACCTACCTGAGGGTATTTTCAGAGAGCAATTCCATCCCTTCCTAGTGCCAGTATTTGAGCCAAGCTCCTGTCCAGCCCCTGTCCCCTAAATGGCCCATTCCTGCACCTGTTCCAGTGTCATTTTTGCCCCCTTTTGATCGTAGTTAATCCAGTGTATTGTACCCAAACAGGAAATCAGAGGGGCACAGAGCTACAAACCCCCCTCCTTTCTGCTGGCAGTGTGAGACAGAGTGGAGCTCATCTGTGGTTTGTTTTTAAAGGATGAGGCATCACTCTGGGAACTCTTTCCCAATGCCTGTTTGGCCTTTAGATCTGAGCACATTCAGCTCCTTGGGTACTTTTTCTCTTGCAATTGAGTCAGTCCTTCCCTTACTCACACAGAATCTAAAATAACATCACCTTTTGGTGGGTCAGTCAGTACCTGATGGAGAAATCTGCCCCCCCCCC
>VZRJ01009455.1:295335-322152 GCA_013397565.1 Ptilonorhynchus violaceus | reverse complement strand
AACAGGCCCGGACTCTCCTGACAGCAGCTGCGTTTGTTTTGCAATCTATACCTGGGAAATTAGTCCCCCATAATGATTATTCCGTGTAGTATTCACCTCTAGCAGCAGCTCGGTGATCCCTATCCACATCCCAGCCTGGCCACGGGGGTCTCTGGCACATTCCTTCCCCATCAGCCCCAACGGGATTTCCATTCAGAGCCGTTCTGTTTTATCCTCGCTACCCTTTGTGCTTCCTGCGGCCTGCATTCCTAACTCCCGATATCATCCCACCGCTCTTCATCATTTTCCATCTCCCTGAGCGACACAGACCCCTCGGAGCCGTGGATTAGAGCGAGCTGGGCGAATTCCCAGCCCCAGCCAGCTCTGCTCACGTGCCTGATGATGAACTGATCCGACCACTCCGGGGTCAGGAAGGAAACCTCCCCGGGGATGCACCTTGTTATTTTTCCTTTCTCTTCCTCCCCAGAGCATCTAGAGGAGGCGGGGGGTACCTGCCAGGAAACATTCCATGTCATGTTTTCTGCTGAAAACGGAGGGCAATTACTGACCTTTCTCTTTCTGCTCCTAAAAAAGCGGTCGGTTCGGGGCTGACCACTGTTAGCACCAATTCCCGCTGCCTCCTGCCCCTCCCTGGCACTGTTTAATCCCCGTGTTCCTGGAGGGAGCAGAATTCCCGATCAACAGGAGCCTACTGTGTGCCCCCCACGTCTCAGCTGAAGCGTTTGAGCTGAAGAGCCTCATCTTAATTCCACGGAATTATCGTCCCCCATCCCACACCGCTCGTTACCATTAAGGATCGTTGGGCTTCGGTCAGGTTCTGGAGGAGAATTCCTCATTAAACAGAGGGCATGGTTTTGATTTGATTTTTTGTTGTTGTTGTTTTTAAATTCCACTCCTGGGAGAATCCCTCCCTGCCAGCCCTGACTGACAGCAATACCTGTGGAAATTCAGCGTGCAGAGGAGCTGAACTCAAACCCTGTGTTTGAGTAGGTGATTTTAGGGCGCTTTTTGTCCCAGATTTCCACTCAGCAGCTTTATTTGGCAATACTTGAATTGATAAATAACCAATATCTGCTTCGGTTAAATTCACAAGGACATATTTCCCCATCTCTGTGGGGTTGGGGCAGCCACCAAGTAACTATGAAAATATCCCTTGGTTCTAGAAATATTCCCTTTCCTTTAGTTCTAGTAAAATTCCCTTTCCCTGCTTTAGCCACTGACAGGCACTGAAGTAGTAAGTGATTCACAATAAAATTATGTTACTACAGGGGGAAAAAAAAACCCCACTAAAATAATGATCACACATTCCTTAACTTCTGAGGGAAAACATGGTTTTCAGCAGCACAAAATCATTGCATTTGGTTAAAATAAAAAAACAATGAAAGGCAAGAGATTTTCATTGTATTTTTGAAGCTCTACTTGATACCAAAGCAAATTTCGAATAGCCAACGTGATCACAAAGCAGCTGGTGTTGCTCTCCAAACTAAAGAATTATACTAAAAAAACAACTCTTCAGGCATCTGGAGCTGTATTAAATTTGCAATGCAGTGTTAATGTAACCTTTCCTCCCCTTTCTTTCCCCACCCCCCCCTTTTTTTTTTAAATGATACAAGTGAAATCTAACACTTAATTTAGCTTAATGCGTTCCCAGTATAGTATAAAATAGCTAAATAAATACAATATATAATAAATAAAAATATCTAAATCTTGCAATGGATCTGGAAGCGAGGCTGAGACTGGATCCCGGTTCCTTGGAACCCTGGGGATGAGCCAAACCAAGCCCAAACTGTGCAGCTTCACACCCACCTCTAATCAGAAGCATTGACTTGACACTTTTCCAGCCATGAGCAACCACCCCTCCGTGCTGGAAAACTCCATGGGATGCACTGCAAGGCACTATTTCCATGCCTCTTATTTGTATTTGTGTCTCAACAACAAAGCCTGAGGTCTGGGCTTTCATTCAAGCTCCATTAAAGAGCAAAACTGGTGTTTGATGAGACCCTTTCAGGGCCAGGTTTCAGTGGTAATTTAAATGAGAGCTTTGATACGAGGATTCTCTCTGCTGTTTTGTTTAATAACCACAAAAGAAAAGGAGTATTTTGATGTCTCCTGGAGGTTTGACAAGCGCTACTCCATGGAAAATGAAAATATTTGGATCTGCAGAAGAACACAGGTAGGAATTAAAACACACTTAGACAAGCACTGCTGCAGAATTCTGTTTGCATAAGGGAGGTGAAGTGCTTGGAAATGTCTGGAAAAGGAGGGACTTAATAACAACAGCTGTACAAATAATTTATTGGGGAAAAAACAGCAGAGGTTTTAGATACGGCCCAAGACTGAAACATAATGAATTAAATCATCAAATGAATAAACCACACTGCTGCACTGACCCTGCTTTTACTCTGCTCACACGTCCCTGCCCTGTGCAGGATGCACAACTGTCCTTTCCAACCCAATAAACAACTCTGCACGTTAATTACTTTGCCTGATGTAAATCTGGACAATTAAAATGAAAATTAACACGTCCACAGCGTGCAAACAGAGCACTCATATTTTAAAGTAACCTTTTTGCCCCCCCACTTCTGACTTTCAGGGTTGCTGACAGCCCACGTCCAACAAGCCGCAGGCAAAAGGCATTTGTCGAAATTTCAAAGGAGAAAACACAACAAACGCACAAAAAATCAACTAAAAGGAGGGTCCAAAAGACAGTGGAGTGTTCAAGAACGCTCCTAACTTTGGTTGTGTTCAGGGAAGTAGGGATTGTATCCTCAGAAACCAGGAGGCAGCCAGAACACAAGCTGTCTCTGCCCATTGTCCTGGCTGTTCATCACGGCTAATTTCCTTTGGAACACGGAGCTTTGTTATCCCCAAGGTGTCAAATTTTAGCAATTGAGCCACTTTTTGTATCTTTTTTTACACACACTGACCTCTGCAGCCCAGAACAAAGCTCAGCAAACCCACGTGCCCGGCTCCGAAGGAGCCCGAACGAAGATCCTGCCCCCACTCAAAACCTCAAGAATTCTGCAATTTGTCTCAAAGGTTTCGGTTCTGGAACGCCGAGGAAAGGTCAGCATTTTTGGGGGTTGGTAAAAAGCGAACTGAACTTTGTGGTTTTGCCTGGTCTTGATTAATTTGGGGGGTCTGAACGGAATTCTCACGCCGAGACTCAAAGGGGACGAACTCCCACGGACTGAAAGTGCAGAAAGAGTTGAAGTTATCCCTGGAAAACAGAACCCTGGAGTTTCACTTGGCTCTGTTTTCCCAGCTTGGCATGGTCCGAGGCAGAGAACCCAGCTGAGGAGTCTGTCCCAGCTCATTTTCCTCAATAAAGTGCTGATTTTGGTACGGACATCAAAAGCAAGGCCAGGCTCTCTCCCACACAGGAGAGGTGCCAGGTGGATGGGCTGAGGAATGCAGGAATTCCATCCCCATCCATGTGCTCCTGCAGGATTTGGTTCAGTTTCCCTGTTCAAGGTTTCCCTGGACATCTGAGGCTGCTGAGCTCTGTCTCATCCCCGTTTGGGTGAGGTGACACAAAGAATAATGCTGATCTTACGGAGATATTTCTGCCCCCCCCCCCAAATGAAATCCAAACTCCTCCTGCAGCCCAGCGCCTGATGGAAATCCAGGATTTGAGGATTTTTTGGGAGCAGCCAGCACGGGTTTGAAATCAGAGCTGAATTTCTCCAGTGTTCCGGTGTGTTTGGGTCCAGAATTTCCCTTTTGGCAGTTTCAGCCAATATTCTGTGTATTATGGCCATGCTCAGGTCCCCAGGTGTTCACCAGGAGACCCCTGGGCACGAGTTTTTACAAATTCAGAACAAAACCCAAAAAACAAGGAGACTCTTTATGTTTCCTGACATTCCACAATCAGCTCTTCTCGCTGGCTCCAAGAGCCAACAAGATCTGTTTACATTTTGTAAAAGAGGATTTTCCTTTACTCTCCAGCTTTCTTAGCATTCTTGGCAGATGATAACTAATTGGTGTTTTTTTCTTTATGGAAACTGTCACTTGGAAAAAAAAAAAATCAGTATAAATTTCCCAACAATGGGCACCTCGTTTTTCCTCATGTCTTATCATCTCTAAAAACCACAGAGTGAAGAAGTCACTGCAGTCTCTTTAAACTACTGGTGAAAAAAATTAAGTTGGTCAGGGATTTTTATTTAAATTTCTTCATGCCCAAAACAAAAGGCTAATAAATCATTTTTTAGTTTTTTGCCTGCATGTCTTTAATTTCTTCTGAGCTTTCAGAAGCTTTTGTTTTGCAGGATTTCTCGTAAGAGTTGAACCCTTTTTTTTTGTTTTTTAATTATTAAAAAAAAAATATGCATCCTGTGAATTTTTAATTGCTAGCAGAAATAAAAGAAAAATAAAAAAATCACTTTTTGCATGAAAACATGTTTTGATGGAAAGTTTGAAGCAACTCTGTAAACTCCTGTGGAGTTTTAACTCCGCTTATAAATGAGGAAACTGATGCAAGTGAAGATGAAACATGAAACATGAAGCATCAATTGCCAATCCTAAGGATGTCACCTTCCCATGTCAAGGATCTGCAGGAAAACCACACACCCCTCAACGAGCTAAAATCCAGTTTGCACCAGGGATGGGACACAGCAAAGGCACAACAGTAATGAGAACAAGCAGCATTTTCGGGGGTGGGCCTGGGTTCCATCCGTGGGTTTTGGAGGCTCTGGCTGGCAAAGGACTCATGGACCAGCTCCAGCTCTCTCCTGGATCAAGACCACAAAGCTTCACCGAGGTGAGCAACCCCAATTGGGATGAGAGACGAAAAGAGAGGGAAAATGGCCCGTCAAGGTCACGCAGGGAATGTGGGGCACAGCCCAACCACCTGCCTTCATCCCTGGAAAGTTCCAACCCCACTCTCTTCACCTTTCCCAGGTGACCTGACAGCACATCCAGGGTGCCAAAGCTGGACCATTCCCTTTACACCTTAACAGGGGCTGAGCTCCGGGTGAAACCCAGTCCTTTATCCAACGCGAAATCCCTGCCCGCCTGCGTCCCCCCCACTGCCACCCTCCACCTCCCCCGGTGTTTTCCGAGCTGGAATTCACAACCCATCAGCCACGGGGAATGATGAAACCAGTGGCAGATCTCACTGCAAAGCAGCTGGGTCGTGGTCCCACGGGGCTTGTTGCTTTTGCTGTGAGATCTTAAAGTGACCATCGCTGTTTTGGCTTCTTGGGGGTTTTTATTTTTTATTATTTTAAAGAAGCCGAAGGGAGGGCGTGAGAGTGTTTAAAGGGAAAAAAAAAAACCACCAAAAAACAGGAAAAAAAAAGAGAAAAAAGAGGTAGGAAATGAGGAGGTTGCTTGTGTAGCACGTAGAGAGCTACTTTGAAAAATTCTGAAGCATCTAAATATCACAAGCACGATCCCTGCTGTGGGCAGCTGTACGTGCGAGTGCTTTGCCCGAGGGTGTCAAATCAAATATCCACTGCTGGCTGGTACAGTACAGCACTTCCCCCTGGGGATTCAGGGTGGAAAAAGAGGGGGAATAAGAAATTTTTTTTAAAAAAAAAAAAGGGGAAAAAAAGAGGTTTAAACACAACAAATGGAGGAAAACTTTAACACTGTCTGATATGGTTTATCATAGACTGTCATCGTATTTATTAGGAACAACGTGGGAGAGGGGAAAGGAGAAGGAGAAAAGAAGACAAGAAGCAGACAGGTTATGAGCCTTATAGGGCTTACCTGGAACCGTCTCATATCTCTTGGGTTTCCTGCTGTTTTCAAGCAGTTCTGATTGCACTTGAGGAAAAATTTTAGGAAGAATCTGGAAAGATAAAGAACCACGTCACTTCTACTGACCACAGCGAAACAGATTGCTGTATTCTGCTTTTAATTTAAATACATGTATTGATTTGCATGATGGTGGGTCTTACAGGGCTGCAAGAATTTATCAAAACAGAGACAAACCAAACTTTAATAAGCAAAACCAACAGGTAAAGCATAACCAATGTGCCTGAAATTTGTGGTGCAAGTGAACAAAACTCCTCTGATTTACGCCCACTCCCTCTCTGCAGGTCTGACCACACCATTTTAGCCTCTTCCTTTATCTCTCCCTCACATTCAGGGTCTTTCTTTCTCTGTCTGGAGGGATTTTCCATGAAACAACACAGGAGGAAAACGGCATTGTGGAAACCACAAAACCAACGGGGCAACTCCGAGGCAGATAAGCCTGGGAACGACCTGGAATGTATTAAAAACCCAGGAACAAACACAGCTCTGGGAAGAACCCGAGGAGGTTTCACCCTGATGATGTTTTTCCTTAGGAAGACTCCGGTAACTAAACCAGAGGAGCAGAAGTGCCAAGAGCCCGGATTATCCCTACCTCGATCTGGAGGGAGGATAAGGAAAGCACAACCCCGAGTGAAACATGACAGCTCACGCTGTCCGAGCAGATAAACCCATTAACATCCCACAAAGTTCCTGTGCCAATTATTTTTGCCCTGTCACATACACCCATCTCCACGTGCTTTATTATCCTGTGGAGTTTGGCTTGTCGTGTACCCGAGCTGAATGTTCAGCCCCCTTTGGGTGACTCACCCAAGGCTGCACAGAGATTTGAGAGTTTAGAAATATTAAGCAGGATTTTTTTTTCTATAAGGTTTTCCATCGAATTTTGTCTCGCAGCCACAGAGAAGAAGATTCACCCTTTTGTTGTCTGATTAATCTGATTAAACCTGTGAATTTCAGAGGTAAAGAAACTACATAAAAACCCACAGTTGTAGGACTAAAAGCAAAACAAGCACATCTTCAAAATCCAGGCACAAGCAAGACATTTTTTGGCATCCTCTGTTCTCAAGTGAAAATATTCTCTGTGATTCTTTCCTTTTCTGTTTGTCAGACAGAATGGGTCTAACCGCAACAATTATAATTAAAAAAAATAAATCAAAGACTTCAAGATAGATTTGGAAGGACAAAGAGCCGGATAGAAGAAAAAATAAATAGTTGGAGGATTGATTTAGAATACAAAGAACAAGTTATTTATTTATTTCTCTTGCTGAGTGCTTTCCTTAAAAAAAAAAAAAAAAATCTGCTTTTGCAGTAAGTTAAAGTCCCAGGTGAGCCAGGCCTATTTCCCTTTCTGTTACTATGACAACGATTTTTTACCGCAGTCCCTAAGTCCCTTCAGAACTCACACATTCATGCCTTGAATTAGAACTTTAAAGGAGAAAGATGGATATTTCCCGGGTTTACCAACAACACCCACCGAACCAGCCCCAGCACAAGACAATAACGCAGAATTCTGCTCCCCCTTGTTAGTGCCACTTCCCCTGCACCGCTCACACCTCGAGATTTCTCCTCCATCTGCCCCAAAAATACAAAGAAAAAGCCACGGGTTGGATCCATTCGTGTGTTGCTCGAACAAACAAAACCCCCCCCAAAAACCTCACCCGCAAAAAAGACCCAGATTGTGCCATATAAAATGATTGCCACAAAATCCACCCTGCTGGGGAGCTTTTTCAATTAAAATGTCCTTTTTATTATTATTAATTCCTTAAATCTCCCACAGATATATAAGATATTTTAAATATATTTATTTTCAGGGTATGAGAGCGTTATTTTCTCCATTGTTCCTTCTCATTTCCGACCTCCCTTCACCAGGACACGGAGGTTCAGCAGGAAAGCTGAGGGCAACTCAGAGGGCAACTTCTGCCAACAGAGCCCTGCTCCCCTCCGTGCCTTCCAAACCGAAAATCCCACAGAATTTCATGCCTTGGGAGCAGCACCGAGTGAATAGATTTGATTAAACAAGTCCTGTCGAGGTCCGTGCTAAAACCTGTGACCTCTTTCATACGAATGATTTGCTGAGGTTTTATCCCTGAGAATGTTTTCAGAAGGAAAAGTCCCCCCGCACGCCGGTGCACTCGGGGGTTCACAGGAGAATTTGAGGCACAAATGCTACTCACTAACTCTCCTTTTTATCTTTCCCTCTTCTTACAGATATAAAAAAGAATATTTGCAGACATATAAACAGCTTATTTTGCTGAGATGTGCCCGTGCAAGGGGAAACTCCAGAACGGAACCAAACTATAAAATGAACCAAGGCAAGGAACTTTCACATGAAAATCAATGAGCCCCTGGCTGATTATTCTGCAGGAAAACTGCAAACGAACAAACAAAAAAATCCACAAGTTGTTACTTTCGAGGAAAAATAAAACAAATTAAGCAGGGAAATGGACAGTTTCTTTTTTTAAGTTTTTAACGCTTTTGAGCGTTGATTGAGAGGAGAAAAGTGATCGGCACGAAGTAAAGGATGAGGAAAACGAGCAGGGAAAGGTGTCTGGGAGAGAACAGGCTCTGTGAGCTGGGCTGAGTTTGGGAAGGGCCCAGATCCGGGGGGATTGTGTGACACAACCCCTAAAGGGCAGACACAGAGAGGCAGAAATCCCAAATGTACATTTAACAGCATCCATGAGAAACTCCGCAACCCCGCGTGGCAAGGAACGAAAATCCCATTTTCCTGCTATTTTGTGCCCGCAGAAAATTCGGGTCCAGACCCCCAGCACACACAAACCAAGGGCACACGTGAAAATTGAGGTGGAACCCAGTCAAACCCGGGCCGATCCGTGCCGAGGGGTGCGCTGTCCGTTAAAAAACACGCGGAAAACAAAACTCCCCCTCTCCCTGAGCCGCCGCGGAGCCGAACATTCCCAACCCTCTCCGACTGCTCCGCCACAAACACACCCAAACACTGGGGTGTCCAGCCTGGATAGCGAACCCACAGCAACTTGGAGGTGCCTTGACTTTCTGGAATTGCTGAGCAGCAAAACTGCTGAAAATGTTGATGCTTTAAGAGATCAAAATTTGCTGAATTTCTCCCCTCGCTTCTGGAAGTGCTGGGTTTAGCACTTGAACACTGTGGCAGAATTCTTACGTAGATATAACATTATAAGGCGTTTATAGTTTCTTTGGAGCTCACTGGATGTGCTGCACAATGACACTTTCCCCTCACCATCAACCCAAAATTTAGATTTAATTTCGTTTAGATGCACGCGGAGGAGTTTTTATCTTTTTTTTCCCCACATCTCTCTTTTTCTCCTTCCAAAGTTCCTCCAGTTAAATTTTAGCTGCAACTGGGCACCTGCACGAAGCATTTGGTAGGTGGTTATATATACATATACATATATATATATATACACATATATATATATATATATATATATATAAAGTCGTTGCATCTGGGAAAGGCATTAATATTTATTGCAGCATTAGAATAAAAATGACTTGGGGGGAGCAAAGAGGAGGGAAGGTTTAGCACTAAATGAAGCTGATTTAGGGGCAACAGGAGAATTGCAGAGAGATTTTTATTAATTTCTTTAAATGAGAAGCTTTACCCAGTTTTCGGCCTTAACCTATATATACATCAAAAAATAATAATAATTTTAAAACCCCAGAATTATAAAAAATGAGCTGATTTTGCTGTTTCTTGGCCAATCTTTGGCCTTGCTGAGGACAGAATCAGGTGGGGGTTTAGCAGGTGACTCCGACCCCAGCGCATCCTCTCGATGTTTCGAGGTGCTGGGGGAAAACCCAAACACTTTTCCACGGCTACCACTGAAAACTCTGGCATTGCCATAGGAAACCTGATTGACTGAATGCACAGATATAACAGGAATCAGGATCTAAGCTCAGAGTTCTTTTCCTGCTGTCCCTCTCTCATCTCTGACCTCACCGGGCACAGATTGATGCACTCGAGAGGTCCCCAAAATGCCACCTAAAACGTGGCTCCCTCTTTCAGGATTGAGAGGGAGCTATTTTAGAAGTGACTGCTCCTCCTGCTGGGAGTTCCCACCGAGGAGTCCAGCTGAGGAATCATTTCAGTGCCCCTTTTTCACTTCAGGACAAAAATACTGAGTTATATCATTGTTTTTTAGCAATACTTCGGTGGGGAAGCACCAGGAGAATCCATGGACAGGGGAAAAGGGTGAGGGCAAACAAAGCCAGGGCTTGCAGCAATTTAGGTGTTTCCAAAGTGATTTTTGAACCCCACTCCCACCTGGGCTGTGCATGCCCACATTCTCAGGTTCTGTGCCTGGCTACAACTGGAACAGGGGTTCCACACCTCTGGGGGTGTTTATCCACCTCAGATGATGGAAAAGAATCAAATTGACCTTCATCAAATCCCCTTAGAATCAGAAAATTCTCCCTGGTGACTTTGGCAGAAGCCCTAAAGCTCAGCCCCACGTGCAGCAGAAGGTGTAGTTAAAAAAAAAAAAATCCAATTATAATTTTTTAAGCCCCATCCACCTTTTGTGCTTCCTTAAAATAAAGGTACAGAATCAAGAGGTCCAACATTGGCTGTAGCTTGGGAACAGCCTCTGGATACACCTGGAAAATATCCCTTGTAAAGCAAATACTGAGATAATTCTGATTTTTTGGGGGTTACTGTGGAATTTGGAGTTGTGGCCTTGGTCATTTTTGGGCATGAGAACGTGCCTAGCATCTAGGATAATCACGGTGATGTTTATCAGCAAACCCTGTGATGCCAAAATCTAACGAAAATATAAAGATACGGCGCCATTCTGCCTGAATAATTCAGGACTTCCAAAAAGTCACAAAGGGAACAAAGCAAAAACCAAAAGTTGCTATTGGGAGTACCTTTGCTCCAGTTAAACATGAAGTTTAAATATGCTGTGAAAAGCAAAAGTGTTGTTACTGCAGGGGGGGCCTGGCTCCAACTCCGTCAGGGCAGGGGAATTCTGGATCAGGGGGTCCCATCCTCCCCTCGAGTCACCCCTGAGCGTCTTGGGGTGGCAAACTTGGAGATAAATGTGACAAGTGACCTCACCCTCCCCACCCAACTCCTTCCTTTCCAAGGGGCTGGGCCAGGTTTTGAAGGTCCCCGCTTGGAATCAATGAATCGCATTTATCTGATATCGCCGCCCCAATTTGAACGAGCACCGCGGCGGAAGAGCTCTTTATAATCAGAATATTTATCTCTGGAGCCATTCGGGTGTGTTATTAGGGAGCTGAGGAGCAAATCTCCTCCTCTTTTCCAGCAGTTCCAGCCAGCGTGGGATTGGGGAGGGCACAAAGGCACTTCAGAGGAGCGCACACCTTCCGCAGGGTGGGGAGCGAGTGGGGTTATCGCCACGAGCCCCAGCGTTCCTGCGATGCTCCACAAACAGCAGCTAATTAATCTTCACAGAACTCCCGTGCACAAAGTGTGAACCCAGCTCAACAAATGTGGAAAAGCAACATATGTAGGTCAGGAGGCTTTTCTGAGGCTTGTCAGATTTACTGGGGAGGGGAGGGAGGCAGGAGTTCTGCACGTGATGAGATCCCGAGCCTAGGCCAGGAGGAGAGGAGTTGGCATTGTTCATTTGGCACTTGGGTTTTTTTAATAGAAAGACTCCAGTTGCACCAGAAAAAATTTAAAAAAAAAAAAAAGGAAGAAAAAAAAAAGAAAAAAAAAAGAAAAAAAAAGGCAGATTAACAATTAACATTATGTCTTTTATTCCTGCCCCCAACAACTTCCTCATTTCTTGCTGGGACAAACCAGAAACACTTCTCCATCCTCTTGCCTAAATTCAAAGTCATTTCTTCAGTGTGGTTAGACTGTTCTTCAGCTCCACATGTATGCAGTCACTCACTGCAATTTAAATTTCAGGTTTAAAGTTTGAGTTTTGATGTTGGAACATTATTTAGGGCCTCTCTTCCTGTGCCCAAGCCCTGAAATGCCACCATGGGAAGGCAGAAGTGTCTGATTTCCTCTGGCCCTGAGCTCAGAAAAGCCATTGCTGGAGATAGGTGTGAAAAACCAACAAAAACAGGGTTAGAGATTCAGCTAAGAGAGCCCAAAAGATCAGACTGACTCAAAAATCAACCTCAAAATGACAGGATGGCAGAATCCATCCTAAAACTGCTTCTAATTACGATTTTTTTTTGCCCTGCCAAGAGGTCCCACTCACACTTGGGTCGGAAACACTCTGCAATGGGTTAAAGAAGACACAAGGTGAAAATATCTTGTATTTCAGATGGATCATGAGAGAACATTGAGCTGAGTCCACAGCAATGGTTGGACTTGATCCACGTCCAATTCCCAGTCTTTTCCCTCAACCACAGAACAATTCCTCCTCAAATATCCCCTCTGTGCAGCCTGGAACATCATTTTTCTCTCCACCCTTTATCTAGTGTATTTTTATTAAAAAAGCTTAGTTTCCAACTAATAACAACTGAATATAAACCTACAATGTGCCACCCAACCTCCAAACACGTCAGGAAACTGGATATTTATTTTCTGTGCATTTTCCATACATTTTGCACAGTTTTCATCTCTAAAGCAGAGCGTGTCCTTTCTGAGCAGGGACACACCCCCACAGCTGCAATTCACACTCTTTGGGGTAAATAAATGCTTATTCTGTTGCAAAACAATTCCATTTTCAAGAAGCAAGGGCTGGGGGAGAGTGCCCTGCCCAGGCAGTCATTCCTCAGTGCTGAATGCACTTATTTGCCAAGGCCACATTTGCTGGGGGGGCACGGGGGGGGGAAGAAAAAATCTCCAAGGAAAAGCTCCTTGTTTGTGCACTCTGATGAAAACCTGACACCATTAATGAAAATAATAATTGAACTCCATGGGCTCGAATTGGAAATGAAACACAACACTAACAGCGTGGTTGTAATTGCAATTGTTCTCCAAAAAGTCTTTGGAGGACTCTTTGCAATTTGAGCAGTTTCCCTTGATCCTTTGAGGTTTTTTCCCCCCCCCCTTTCCTCCCACACCAAAAACTTTCCAGGAACTTACGAGACAATGGCTAAAAGCTTATTTATCCTGTAAGATCCATATTATTCATGGCATTTGGCACAGGCCCAAATGCCAGGGCATAATCAAAAGTGAATAGGCAGGGAGGTAATAGGGGAGAGGATTGGGCTGACGGGCTGTGGAAAGGGACCTTCAGATAATATTCCCTGGTTTACCCCGGAGCCTGTGGGCTCCAACTGTGCTGGGCAAGGCCCTGCCACGTGGTGGAATTGTTACTGGGGAAGGGAGGCACAAAGGACAGCAGGGAAGAAAGGATTTGTGCGTCTCAGGCACGGGGAAGTCGAGGAAGAGGGAAATTCAGGGACTCGCCCCATTGCACGGATCAAGTCGCTCTTCCAGGCTGCAACCACTTCCCATTCCTGCAAGTCCACGCTTGGAATTTTATGGCTCTTTTTAACAGTGACACAAAAAAATTTGGCCCTGGAAAACAGGGCCAAATTCTCCTTCTCCACACTCGTGTCAGGCTCAGCAGCACATGAGGCTTGGGGCTGGACGCTGTCCCCAAGCACAGGCCCGGGGATGCTCGGCTGTCCTGCTCAAATCCAGTCATTCTTGGTGTCCCTTCATCCTCAGAGCTCTGCACAGGCACAAATCGATCCCAGGGTCTGCTCTGCAAACCCTGCAGATCCCAGAGAGGCCGACAGAGGTGTTAAACAAGCACCCACCCCAATCCCCACTCATTTTCCTTCCCATACTCAAGAGAAACCTAAAATTCCTTTCTCTTCCGACTCTTCCATCCTCCCAGCCCATCACTCCCTGAAAACCCCAGTGTGCTGAGCCATGCTAGGCTGAGCAGTGAGCACCAATCCCACCAGTGGCCCCGGTGCTGCTGGCTCTGCTGGTTTTTACTGTGGCTGCCAGATGGCAGAGCCGGGCACGCAAAAACTCCCGACCCCGCAGCCCGTGCAGCGCTTGGAAACAACTTCCCGGCGACTCCAGGAGATCCCAGAGCTGCACTGCTGGGAGTGCCGGGGATGGAGCCAAGGTTAGGCTCCCATTTTACACCTGCCAGGGTGGATGTCACTCGGCTCAAAGCTCTCACTCGTCGGTGATGGGATGAGCCTGTCCCCAAACTGGGTTTGTGTGGAATAAACGAGCATTCATCTGCTGAAGAGGCACATTCACATCCCAGCGGCTCCGGGTCCGGGCACGTTCCGCCTCCTCCCTTCTCCAGGGCTGCTCAGGGGGTAGATCTGCACCTATTGCAGGTCTGGGTCCAGGCACAGACGACCTTGAGCCCGAACATTGGTGTAACACTCTATTGCTATGACAGATTTATGGATTGGCAGATCGGGGTGCATTCAGCGCCTCCCTTCCCCGAGACAGGACAGCATCCAATGTTTGTTAGCATCATTAAACTAAAACTGACTTTTCACCTGCTCCCATACCATATGCAGCTGCAAATTTTTAAATTAAACTATGAAGCCATGCATAAATTTACATATATTACAGACTAGCCTCTCCATTTAACATGCAAATGTACTCCAATGTTTCAGAACACCTTCTGTCGCTAATTAATTTGCTGAATTATAATTAGACTAATCCTGCATAATTAATAAGCACAGATTTTTTTTTAATTTCTAAGCAGCTTGATGAGATCATTCACTTCCTTCTATAAACTGCTAAGTAACTGTTAAAAAAAATCTGGAAAGAACATATGTGAAAAGGTATGTTTGATGTCGCATACAAATTCAAACTAGCGGGCAGGCTTCAAGAAAGTCAAGATTAATAGAGGTGTGTGCTTGAAGAGACCGTCAGCACATTATTTCCAGGGGCACGGACCAAGATTTTCTGTGTCTGGTTCATTCCTTTTTTTTTTTCTCTTTGCTTTTACCCCTCGGACCTCCCGAGATCCCAGAGCGAGGCAGGGCAGGATGACAGGGACCAGGAGATGTTGTGCTGCCACCCCAGCCTTGTCTGTCAAACCCTCGGCCCGGACACGCCGCGTGTGGAGGAGCTCCTTTGATGGGATTTGGAATTGTTTTCACCCCTCTACTGCCAAAACCGACGGAGAGCCTTCTAGTGGAACAATTAAGCGCTATTAGCGCTGGATTCGTGCTCTGACGATGGAAATGAAGGGTTCTGCTTTCGTGGTGGAGAGCTGGGCTGCAGAGCAGGGCACGTGCCGCGGCGGGCTCACATGGGCTGGGTGAGAGGCCACGGATGATGCACAAAGAACCCTCGAGCAAAACCAGCCCAGTCCTGAGATCTGAGACATCTCCCTCTGAAATAATCACACAGGGAAAGAGGGAGCTCCAAAACATCACAGGAGATTTTGCAAACGAGAGCGGCCACAATAACAGGAGCGTTATATCCACAGCCATTGTCTGGAGCCTCACTCCCTGTGTTTATTTGGGATGGATCATTTCAGCCCTCCTGCTCCTTGTTTGGTCTTCCCCTCCATCCTGCTCAAATTCAGCACCACCACCATCACCCAGTGTTTGCCTCAGCTGTGAGGAAGCAAAATCTGGGACAGGACCTCCTGATTCCCAACAAAGGAAGCAGGGAAAAAATTAATTCCTATCTGAGGAAATTGCTGAACCACTTCGAGTCTTCAAGTGCGGCTTGAAGGATGCACGTGACATCCTCATCAGATACTTCTGCCTGAAGTTTCTGCTGTTTTTTTATTAATTTGGGCAAGTGACCTTCTTAAGATAAATTTATCCTTTAAATTGACCTGGGTTCTGCATAAACAGAAAACATAAAATCTTAAACAGGACAAGTTCTTGGCACTGTGTGCCAACCAAGCCTCTCTCTAGTATTTCCTACTGGACAGTCCATAGGAAATCACTCTTTTTTTAAAAATAAAAGTCAAGCCCAACAACTTTTTGGCCCAAGGAAAACAGGAAATTATTCTGCTGTGCTTGAACTCATCAGAACCTCCTCAGGACAGGGAGGTGCTTGTGAATGGCACGTGTTTAGAAAAAGCCTCTCTTTAGGGGAATAAAGAAATACCACCTTGAAATTAAAAACAGACAAGAATTGCACACTTGGAATCCTGTCCACTCCCAAAATGATGGGATCACCATGGGACTGATGGACTCTGAACACGGAACAGCTCTGACAATTCTGTGTTTTATATTTACAGACAGCCCCAATAGATCCTGTTTTCCTAAGAGCCACTGAACACATCCCCAGGTGCCAAGGGAAGTCCAAGAGGAACAAAGCAAACATCTCTCTGCCTCATCCATCTCCATTTCTCACCTTCCCATATCCCAGCTCAGCAGACAGAAAAGATGTAACGAGTTAAAAAAAAAAAAAATCAGCATTAGGTCTGTATTTTTCCCCTCCCCTTTTTTTTTTTTTTTGAAACCATGGATGAATAGGCCCCAAAGATAAATAGGTCACATGGCTGAGGCAGAAATAGAATCTGGATCTCCAGAGCCACAGAGCTGGTACACGAGCAGGTCCCTGGAATTCTTTAAAGCTATTCCAGTTTTGTCAGAACAAGAGATTGCGCAGCCACTGCGTGAGGCCAACCCCAAACATCAGCACCCAATTCTTGCAGATTTCTGATGCCCAGGGCTCCCTACCAGTCCCCAATTCTTCGACCATGGAATCTGCCACAGTTGAAATGATTTTCAACTTTTTTATTATTTCAACTCATGATAAAGACTCTGTGTGTGCACGTCTGCCTCTGTGTATGGAGAGCAAATTTTGCTTTAAAGAGAAAAATTCTGAACTCTGAACCCCATCTTTTCCTCTATTTTAGCATAAATATCCTCAGAAATCCACTCGTTTTCCAGAGAGTTCACATTTTAGACACATATGCACCATCTCGTGTTTCTGAGGAACAAGAAAATTCCTGCCATGCTGTAAAAAAATTAATACATTTCAAGTGATTCCACCTTTTACTGCAACCATTTCATTCACCCCTGGGTAGTGGCCTCCAAATTTAATTAACCTTTTCAGTACTCTTTGATGCAGCACACAGGGAGGCCAAAAAATCAGCAGGATTTTGGGGTACAAACCCTGTTAATTGGCAAAGAGGTGGGACATCAGCGAAGAAAGTTGATGTGGGTTTTCCAGGACCTTAATATGGGTCCGTAGGAAAGGGCAGGAGGTTGTGGGAAGGACCAGGATGAGCTCTAAGAAGTTTTCATGCAAGAAGAGCCACTTGCTGCAACTACAAGCGTCAAATGTCAGCCCCAAAGCAGCCCAAATATTCATTAAATACATCACCAGACCCACCCTCCTTTAAAGTGCTTTAAATTGGGCACCCAGAAACCCCAAGAGGGTAAAATCCCAGCACTTTGCTGTAAACTCCTGGCTGCAGGAAGTTCTTTTGCCCCTGGCAAATACTTTATCCTACAGGAGAAATTGCTTCCCTTCCCTCCGTGCCTCTCCCCGTGCACACTCACACACACACACACGCACCCCAAGTTGGGCAGGGATGTTAACAGGAGGGCAAAATTGCTCCCTGACCTCTCCAGTGATCAATTTACACCCCAAAGCAGGAGATTGTTTTCATTTTGGTGTGGATGTGGAACACCCATTCCCACACCACCCCAGACGACACAAAACCGGAGCAGGCGCACGGGTTCGGGGCTGGGTTTAGCGGGATTCTCCTCCAGGACACGGAATTCTGGTGAGGGAACCACTCCTTCAGCACAGGGAGCGGTGCCCAGGGAAGGTCACAGCTTTGATTTCCCCCTTGGTCCCCTCCAGCATCTCTCTGTGTGTATCCATGAAGTTATTGCAGGGGCTCTGTGGTCAGCTTTTCCCTCTGGCTGGAGCCAAGCACATTCCCAGGGCTTCTGGGAGAGATCCTAAGCTAACACTGGGTAAGTTCAGCTCCTGACCTTCCACCCACTGAAAGTGTAGATGCATTTGATTTGCACCAAATCTAAAAATATCCCATTCCTGGGCGTCTTTCCATGGCAGTTGCAGACCTGGCTTTGGACTCGAAGGGTCCAAAGGAGGGACACAAGGATGGGGAAGGGTCTGGAGGGGTCACAGGAGCAGCTGAGGGCACTTGAGTTGTTCAGCTGGAGGAGACTGAGGGAGACTCACTGGGGTCTGCAGCTCCTCCCTGCTCTCTGGGACCAGGGACAGGACCCAGGGAATGGCTGGAGTTGTGCCAGAGCAGGTTTAGGTTGGATATCAGGAAAGGTTCTTCCCCCAGAGGATGGTGGGCACTGAACATTCCCAAAGCGAATGGTCCCGGCCCCGAGGCTGCCAGAGCTCCAGGGGGGTTTGGACAACACTCCCAGGGATGCACAGGCTGGGATTGTTGGGGTGTCTGTGATCCCTATGTGTCCCTTCCAGCTCAGGATATTCCATGGTTCTCGAGAGGAATTGCAGGAGGCTGCAAACTCTGGGCAGTTTGGGACTGGCTGAGTGACCAAACCTTCTACCCCCACCCTGTTTCTGGCCACACAACTCCGGCCAGTGATGGACGAACACCCCAAGTCACCAAGAGCCTCCCAGTGCAACCAAGAGCCCACCCAGAGCCACCATTCCCACACGGAGCTGTTTGGGGTTGTTCTTAATCCCATTAAGGGAAGGTTTCTGCAAGGCTCTGCTTTATGACCAGACTAACAAGCTCATGTGAGGGCTCCAGATGTTTCCAAACACCTTCTTCACTCACTTCAAATCCCACTATTCCTCCCCAATCCGTGGAGATCCCAGGGGTTGAGCCTGGTGCTGAGGGAGGTGTTTGAAAAGCCGGAGATGAGGCTCGGTCACGAGCCTGGCAGTGACAAAGCCGGACACAAACCCACACTCAGCTGAGCCTGAAAGACTTCTCAGGCAGCAAATCCAACCCAGTTTATCCCGTGGAGATGCAGAGCAGATTTCCGTGCCCCGTGTTTGGTGTGCAGGCGCACGCACCCACGAGAGCACAGCCCGTCAGCCCACAGCTGGCTTCCTGATTGGAAAATTCTCCCGTTTGGATGCCTTCAACGACAAGGTCTCGCTCCAGATGCACCACCACGACGTGCTCTCCACTGAAAAAAAGGTCTCCTGGCAGTTCCCAGCTTTAGTGCTTCCTGCCCACATCCCCGGTGCACCGACAGCCTGATGCGCGCAGGGAATTTCGGATTTTTTTTCCCCCCCTTCCCAAGTTCTACCGCAGCCACAACTCCTGGAGAAAAGTTCCTGAGTGCCTGCAACATTTGCTGGATGTTTTCCTCCATGTATTTAATCCAGATGTTTACATTTTAAATAATTGAGGAGCTGCTATGGTAAATAGACGTCAAGGAGGGCTAATGGGAGCCGCGCTGTCGTTAGGGAGATCTTGTAGGACGAGACACTGGATAAGGACTCGGTCCCTGCAGTGTCAGGACGGGTTAGGGGCAGGAGGGAGTGCAGCTTGTTGGAAAACATCAAATCAGTGCAATCCCTGACACTCAGAGAGATGCTGAGCAAGGTTTGACACAAACTGCACAGAACTTGCGAGGAAAAATGGATCCCGAGCTTTGCCGTTGTCGAAGCTTCTGTTTCTTCATATGGTTTGATTTTAAAAAGATTAAAATTAAAAGAGGAATGATTTCCATTTCTCCGCTTTTTAGACCTATCAAACAGCTAGAGTGGTTTCTGAAGCTCCCAAATGAAATGCTGCAGTTGCTGCTTGACTTGATCCTAAGTGGAGTTGCTTCGATTTAAGGTTTCAAGACCGACAGCGACGTTTTCAGTCTGAGGGAACGTGGGCTCTGCTCAAAGCACTGGAAATTTGCTGTCCTGGTTTTTGCCTCCATTGTCAAGCTCCGGTTTTGTTTTAATTTGAACCTCCTAAAAACCAACCTTAACCTCACCTGAAGTCAAGGCAGCCTAAGAGGAAATCAGACAAGGTTTGCAGTGGCTTTGGTAAATTGATTTTTAAAAACCACTTCTTGAATTCCACTGCTGTAGCTGAGGATGGTGACAGCCTTGAGATCACTGAATTTTCTACTATTTCTTGCACTTTTTTTTCCCCTGATTTTCCCAAATACTCTCAGCTCTGTAAACTCTCAGAGAAATCGTTAAGTTATAACGATTTGGAGCAGGTAAAGACTTTTCCCCATGAAATCGGCTCCTGTCTATTCCCTCCCCACTCCATGGCACAACTGAGTTTTCCCCTAATATGCAAAAAGATTTTAATGACTCCACATCATGATGTAATCCCTTGTAAAGGCCCCTTCGGAGCTGTTGGGAAGTATCTCCTGAAATATCCATGGAACAGTTATTTTACGGGAGTTATGGTCCGCTGGGCCCAAAATCCATCTTTTATAAGGAGCCAGCAGGAGAGGAGAAAGCGGCCCATCAAAGACCAGAAGATTTTCAAAGGTGGGGTTTTTTTTGCTACCAAGAAAATGAACTCTGCAAAGTTTCTTCATGCAGGAGTGTATAATTCTTAATTCTATAACCCACAATAAGGTGGATGCTGTGAAGTCAAACAGCGCCCAAAAAACCATCCTGGGATGTGCCAGGAGATGCTTCTAAAGGGTCTCTCTAGGAAATTGTGCATCATCATTTCAGCAACGTTTGCCTTGTGAGACCTTACAGCCAAAAACTGAGTTTAATACAGAAATTTAAGTGACTTTACATAGTTCACAGACATTAATTTTGGCAAAATGCATTTTCCTGGGGACCCAGAACCAAACCCTCACATCTCTTTCTAGAAGATCAGCGTTTACCATAGATCAGCTACTTGCACATCTTTGTGTATACAAGGATGTGCCACAGCTCTGAAGCTCTTGGGGTTGAAATCTGTGCTCACACTCCTAAGGGATCATCAAACCAAGGAATGTCAAGGCAGAAACTCTGATCTCTGCCAGGACACTTAAGAGATTTTTAGAAGATTAATCAGTGCCCCTAATAATAGATCCCAGATCCCTCCCTTCTCTATTCCCCTTTTTCCTCTCTACCTTCCAAAAAAAAAATAAATTAGTGAACAGTTTCAGTCTAAATTCTGGTTTTGTAATAATTCAGTGAATGCCAACATAATTTTTTGTTGCTTAATTAGACTACCAATTTGGAGGACAGCTTAGGAAAACATTCACTATAATTCTTGAAATGAGGCATTAGAAACCATTTAATCTGTCCTACATAATTACTTTGTACTTATCCATTAGCAAGTAAAATATTAGGGGAGAAAGTGTCTTTTACACACAACGGAGGGTTTCTTTCTAATAAAATAAAATCCTGCTCCTTTTCTTGCCTTGTTAAGTGAGCTCATATTGCTGAGCACCTGAGCAAAAATAATAGGGCAGTTATTATGCTTGGCAACGTCCGTGCTGGAGCTTAGGAAAGGACAAAACTCTGGAATAAAAGGTGAAATTGTTTTCCTAAAGGGCTTTTCCTCTCCCATTCCCTGCCATGGTTTGGTTTGGCCGCCCGTGGCTGTGGCTGCCCGGGCTGGCCACACCTGGGGACCTGTGAACATCTTCCCCTCTCAGGGACAGGGATTGTTCTGACCAAGAGACTCCCCAAAACCTCCAAAGAGGGACCAGGGCCTCGCTGTCCCAGCAGTTGTAGAGAGCAGGAGGCAGAGCAGTCCCTTTCCTGAGCCTCTGAGGATCCAGCAACGAGGGGGAATCAGCTCCAAGCCTTGCTTGGCTCCAGCAGATCCAAGTGGCTGTTCCCACCTCGGAGCGTTTGAAGCTGGAATCTGCAGTGGGAAGCGAAGCTGACAATGAGATGTGATCCCAAACCACGACTGTCCTGGTTAACAAACCCTCCTGCCTTCCTAGACCCAACCCTCCCACCCTGAGCATTTTGTTCCTTTTCCAGTGGCAGGGTGGTTTCCATTTTCCTGCAGCATCCTGTGGGGAACTCCCTGCTCGGGCTACATTTTTGGGCTAAATGTTTCAAACTCCGCCTGCCACAGCCTTGGTGTGAATTTACCCATTTAATTACCAACCCCAGTGTTAATATTGCTTTTTTTTTGTAGCTGTTTACAAGAACAAGTCCTGCTCTGACAAACACCACCACTGCAGATCCACTTCAAGCAGTCTTAATAAAAGTTAGGAAGAATTATTTGATGATTAAGACTTAATATTCTACTTCAGCAGAGTTTTATCTGCAAACTCCATGCCCTGCAAACATAGATCACCCCAAACTCTGCTCTGCACTTCGTTATCCCCATTAATCACAGCAAAACCATAGATCTGGCCATGGAACAGCAGCAGACAGGAGAAAATAGAATGGCATTTATGATTCAGAGATCTTGTAATGGGAATTTTTTGACAATTTTTTTTGACAAAGCCCTCCCCAGACTTGGACGGTCCAGCAGCCCTCAGAACTTCACAAAGTTTGTGTTGTTATTACCCTTCCATGGGCATTTTATGGCCAAATAGACACTGCCCACTGATCCCCACCAGGCCTTGCCCTCCTTGGCTGAGCTGAACTTCCCAACAGACACAAAATGATCCCACAATGAGGGAAATCTGAGACCAACTCAGGCTAAAGGAACTTGAAAAGAGACAAGTGACAACCACTGTATTCACTACAGACTACGAGTTGCCATTTTAGGGGTTCTAATTCTCCTGATTATAGAATTCTCCTGATTAAAGAACACCAATAAACGCATGTGAGAGCATTTTGGGGGTTTTTTAGGTCCTGTGACAGACTCTACACACGTGGATGAGACACTGGAGATGGCTCATCCAAGCACTGAACCACGCTCTGCTCATCAGGACTGGAATGAGCTCGGAACTTCCCTTTGATTTACAGTTCAGGCTCAAGGCCTGTCAAAGTTGGGCTTCCAGGAGAGCTCAGCATCTTTAAAAACTCAAAAAAATAAGGTGCTGTAGCCCTCAGCACCCCCCAACTTTCCCCAGGTCCCTCTGAGCCAAGCACAGGCTGGCCCAGGTCTGCACAAGAGCCCAGAGATTCTCCATCAAGTGCCCATTTGGAGACACCTTCAGATGAGCCTATTTTTTCCCAAGGGACGATCATCACCCTTTTAAATTCAAGATCCAGCATTTCCAGGCACTCTTCCCCCCATATTTTTGTGGCTGTCATGGGAAGAGTTCGTTTTCCTGCTCGAAACCGCTGAACTTCGGTGCGCGCGCGTACGCAGGGAGGCTCGGAGGGGCGAGGGGCATAAATCATTTCAAACTGCTGCTGGAATAAATGTGGACAAACGCATAAAATTTGTCACCAGCCTAATATCACCATCAGTGTTTTGTCTAGCTACATTCCTCCCAATCCGAAAACAGTTCAATACCCCTTTTACCTTCAAGTAGCAGCACTTAATAANAGGCTTTCCTATGTCTTTTACGAGGGGATTGTTTCGCTTGGGGGGGATGTAGATCCTCCATCCTTCTTGCATTGACATGCATCCCTCAAGGAATGACGACCATATTTAATTCATAACCCCCGTTGGCTACACAAACATACAACTTCCCATCAATTAGGCAACACAGAGATGCTGTTAAAAATCAATGAGCTTATTATTAAATATATTTTCTTTTCATGTAACAATAATAGTTATTGCTGCTCCATTGTTAGGGCTGTAGTGTCAGCTGGTTAAGCAGCTCTAAAAAAAATAATAAATAAAAAAAGGGGGCAGATTGCTTTTTTGATCAGCTGGGGTGATAGCAGAGAGTGCCAGGACATTGTGTGACACACAGAGCGAAGGATGAAGGTGATAAAAAGTGACCAAATCAAATAAAATCATCTGGTATGAGTGGGACAGGGCAGATAGTGAATATTTAGAATATTCACCTGGCTGTACACAGAGATTGTGGCAGCACGAGGCACTGAGCATCCATCACACCCCACCAGAGCCCACATAGACTCGTATTTGTGTTCTCACCGCGCTGTGTTTATCGGGAATTGTTGGGATATTTTGACACATGCCACTACTGAGGGAGCTCCCTGCCTACAACAGAGACGTAAAGTCTGTGCCAGCTCATGCAAAGGTTAAAAAAAAAAATTCCACACACACACACACACACAAAAAAAAACCCCACAGTGCCCAGATTTTGGCAAGTGCATCATCTGCTGTCTGGCCACAGCTGATCTGAAGCGAGGCCCCCGTAATTATGGGAGAAGGTGGAACAGGTTTCCTGCTAATTGGAAAATTCTGCAAATGGCACCACTGAAGTAAATTGACAGTCGTTAGAATATTAGCAAAATGAGGGAACTGATTAGGAAAAAGCTCAGATGTGGACTTCTGGTTTAGGGTGGGTTTTGTTGTTTTTTTTTTTGGTTTAAATAGTGCCTGAATCTACCAACAAATTGATAATAAAAGCTGAACTTAATAATAACAGCTGTTATTTGACCTGGATGCAAGTGTATTTGTGCAAATATGCATTCATGCACATATAGGTACTATACACACGTTTATTGAGTGCATAAACACATTATTGGTGCCACTCTGCTCACGCTGAAACAAACACACAGAATGTTTGCTGACTTCTTTTTTAGAAAATATCTATTTTCCCCCAAATATTTACACCCAGGAGGGGAGAAAAGCTGCATTTCAGGAGACCATCAAGAGGCAGGTTCTAAACGAAACCGTAATCACCCCGTGCTCCAGACAAATCTTACAAGGGATTTGTTTACATCCTTAAATCTTGAAGTGGTTTGTTCCGAGGGGAGGCTGAATTTTTCCATTGTAAATGTGGTCTTGATTGACTCGTGGGGAGAATTCCAGTAGCAACTTCTCTCTGTGTGTTTGAGTTTGGGCTGCTCAGGAAGCACAGAGTGGGATTTGGCCACGACTTTGGCCATCCATCAACGCCCCTGGTGTTTGTGTTCCTGGTTTTTCACCACCAGGAGCAAGGGGAAAGCAGAGGGGGGAAAATGAGACATCCTAATTAGAGACACTCCTACAAATCCCATCAAATCCACCCCTCTGTAACTTCATTAGGAGTCTCTTGTTTCTTTTCCTACAATCCTGGTTTTAGTCTCAAAATAACCTCCAGGGCCTGATCCTGCTCTGACTTTGTTGGGAGCTCTTCCTAAGGACTTGTGCAGGCACTGAATGATCTCTCTGGATGCCGAGGTCCCTTCATTTCACAGAATTCCACACTGGATTGGGTTGGAAGGACCTTAAAGATCATCTTTTCCAACCCCTTGCCATGGGCAGGGACGCGTTTCCTATCAGCTCCGCCAAAAGATGCCCAGTTGGCCCCTGGTTTTGAGGGAGGGAGAAGGTTTCTGGATTTTTTTTCCTTTTAAACAAGCTCAGATATTTACCCCCATTCTTACAGAGAAGTCCAAAAGGCACTAAAATAAATTCGCCATAGATTCCAAAAAGAAATTCCTCTAAAATCCTTTAAATTTAGTTTTAATTTAAAAATGAGATGCTGTCAGTAGATTAGCCATATTTTTTAAACAATCCAATGGAATTATGGAATGAAAACACAACTGACTGTGAAATCCTATAGACAACCCAATAAAACTTCACGTTGTCGTTTCAATAAGACTTTTCCTCGTAACAACCACCACAGAAATTTTTATTAATCTAAACCAATGCAGACTCTGCATTTCTGCTACGAATTTGAAATTGCTTTATTCATCCCAGTGATGCCATAAACCTAAGAAAAACTCCAGCCTGGAAGATTATATCCCAGGAAGAACCAAAATAACTACAGAGTATTCTCCATGCCTAACACAGGCTAACCTTGAATTGATTTTAAGTATAACATTTTCAGACTTCAGAGATTTCTCTTTAATGTTGCCCTTCTTCCTGTTCCTTAAACATTTATAGCATTTTATTTCCTTCTGTGTCATTTTTAATGCAGGTTTGGTGTCTCTCATTGCACTTCACTGTTTGGGGGGACATTCTTCTACCTGTGTGTCATCCAATAACAGAAATATTTATCCCTAACACACAACTTAAAACAATAAAATACAGCCAGAATTGGACACAGAATGAGGGTTTATAGGCCAGATCCAGAGTTAATTTAAATAACCACGTGTTTGGGCCTGGGCAAGCTCAGTTAGACCTCCAGCCTGAGACATGATGGCTTCAGAGAGCAATTCCAACAGAATAATATCAGTTTATATCCTGTTAAAATTCTACAGGACTTTTCCAGCACGATTTTTTTTTTTTTTTTGTCAGTATATTTCTGCTCGATGTGATTAGCAGAGAACCTCCTGTTTGCATTTCGAGCATCCACGTTTATTTTCACGTATTTATTTAAACAAACTGGGAATCCAAATCCTGCCAGCTCCGGTCTGCTCGTGGCGCTCCCCGGATGAGGAGAGCGCGCAGCAATTCCCGGCCCTGGCGCTCTTCTGGCCCCTCCAGCACCCGATATCCCGCCCCAAAGCCAACCCAAATCAACGGGCTCATCCTCATCAGCTGCCATGGGTTTGGGATCGGGTCTTTGGCTGCCAAAATCCGGTGGAATATTTTCCACAGGAGCAGCTCTGAGCGCTCGCGGGGAAAACCGAGGCACAATGGAAGCACACGGGATTCCCTTTTGAAAATACGGGGAGAAAGGACAGGAATAAAGAGGGTTTATGGCTCAGTACATGAATTTCCTTCCTATTACTGTAGATGTTGAACGTTCTGTCCCGGTTTTCCAGCCCCTTCAGAAGGAATTCTCAGTAGGGAGACACAAAGATCTTCAAGCCATTTGTTGTTACTCCTAGAAGTAGGTGGGCTTTGACAGCTCTTAGAGGAGTAACCAGACTCCTCTCCACACAAACCGGGTTTTTCTCTCCCACCTTTGCCATTTTTTTGCTTCCTTTCCCATTTTTGGTGTGCTCCATTTCCTAGTTTTCATTCATCCTGACAATGAAACAAAAGAAGGGAGGAGGGGGAGAGAGGAAGGGGAGGAGGAGGAGGAGAAATCCTACCCAAAATTAAAAAAAAAATTAAAAAAAGAAAGAAAAAATTTTAAAAAGTCAACCCAGACAGTTCGTGCCAAATACAGTTGAAAGTGGTTGGGGAGAGGGGGGAGGGAGGTGGAAAAAAAAATCAACTCACTCTCAATCAAGTGTCACACCTTTAAATAGTGGTTAAATCTCTGCATTATGCAGCTCATCCCTTTTACAACACGGGGCTCCCGTGGAGAATTCCCTGTTTACACTGGGAATTCCTGCAGGAGAGCATCAATAAAGCCGAGCAGATGTCGGGGTGGGCT
>VZRJ01009455.1:269955-291237 GCA_013397565.1 Ptilonorhynchus violaceus | reverse complement strand
TCTCCTTTTTTTTCTTTTGCGGGAGATCAGAATTCCCTAATTCCCTAAAATGTTTCAATGCATCTTGAGGTATTATTTTTCCAATGCCTTTACCCACCTACTCTTAATAAGAAGTGCTCCTTTGTGTTAATGTTATTTTTCTCCCTTTCCTCTCTGCTTATTCCCCTGCCCCCCCAAGAGTCAAAAGAAATCAAGGAGAAAGAAAAAAAAATAAATCAGTTTAGCTGCATGGCTGTTAAAAAGTCTGCCTGGCTTAAAATACACAGAGATGCCTCATATCTTAACCTTGTGCAGGATTTTAGAGGCACAGACGAATCTTGGTGAGTTTCAGCTAAAAAGAAGCAAATGAATACCTGAAAGAAATGAAAATTAGGAAGGAAGCCCTAATGACATCATCTGTTTTTTACCAGAGGAAAAAGCCACAGGAGTGGGAGTGCAGCTGTGTCACCTTCCAGAGATGATTTTTCAGCAGTTGCACAGAAAAAAAAAGTCTCTTGATTAAAAAAAAATTAGGTACGACAGGGAATCAAATATCAGCCAACAAAAAAAAAAAAAAGTCACACATTTCTAGATTTTTCTTCCATATTTGTTCAGAAGCTTGGCTGTCAGAAACATCTCTCTTAAAATCAAAATCGACTCCCACCATCCCACAGTGGCCCTTCAAAAAAAACCCCAGAAAACAGAATATTTTAACAGCTTCATTTCCCTAATATATACTTGTGAAACTGATGTAAATAGACAATGATGGTTGTACTGAAAAAAAATTTATGCCACCATCCCTCTTTTCAGAAGTCCTATATTCAGTTGGGAATAAACCATATGGTTCTATCATAATTTAGCATGTAGGATCCTATGGATATTTACTCAGTAGAATTCCAAGAGGGAAGAAATAAATATTTTTTCCATCTACCACTCCAGTGAATTCAATCACGTAGATGCGAAATTTAGAGATGCGAACACAGAAGTGTCAAAACACTTGCAGAAAGGAGCTTTTCCTTCAAAAAACTCACAGAAGTCGCACTTAACATTCCTAACAAAAGGATGCTCATCCCATTTTGGAGATGTCAGGGAGCCAGTTCAGAGGGATTCTCCGGGAGCGTTGCTCCAGTCTCGCTGCTCATGAACAGGCTCCAGGATCAGTGTTTCACATTGAAAATTGGAACATATGCACAGCCCCTGTATTTGTTTTCCTCTCCACCTCGGTTATGTGCAAACATTTGCCATGCAGGATGATTGACAGGCAGCGCGATGCCCTTTTGGAATTGCACTCATTAAACACTTGGCCAAACTGCTGAAATCGGGGGGATGCGCCGGAGCTGCAGTTTGGGGGGAGAACCAAATCCCTCTTTCCTGCTGCAGGCAGACTCATTTCCAGGGGCCTGCTCCTTTGGAGCCGTAATGGTTTGCACAGAACTTCGGCCTCGGAGGTTCCCTGCGACAGGAATTGCAATCTGCACGCCGCGATCCAAGGTTTGGGAAACGTGCGAGGGTCACGCAGAGACGAAGCACCGAACAATTATTCCCAATTTAACGCAAGCCCCGTGCCCAGTTAAAGCATTCCTGCACATCCAGCCTACAAATATTTCATCAGGCACGTGAGAGCTTTGCGTTTCTGCTGGACCCAGACCCCTCCTCGGAAGAACATTTGCAATTCCCTCGCTCCAGCGTGGTTCTGCCCCCCTCGACAACACACCGGGAATTCGAGGGCTGCAAACCTTCACCAGCTTGGGCTGGGAATTTAAGGGAACAAAACAAGCTGGAAAAGAAAACACAACCATCTAAACTGGATGGGACCCAAGGAGTAGCTCAGACTGTAATCTCACATCCCAACGCCCATGACTGTGAATCTGGAAACGGATCCAAACCTTGTGGCTCAGACACATCCTTCTTCACAGCTGCAGTTTTCACATAGTTTCGACACAAAAACAGCACCATTAGCCACCCCCGCAGGTCAGGAAGGCCTCTCAACCTTATTTGCAGATCTGGTCCTGTTTCTGAGTGTGGAAATGCACCATCTCCCTTCTCCAGTCGTCTCCCTGTCAATCTCCCATCGTACACAAACTGGAGGATTTAAAGATTTTTACACAGGCCTTGAAGCAGAGGTTGGGAAATTTGACCTCCCTCCATTATTAATAAAATACAACTGCCCAGAACTTTAATTAGAGGTGAGTCCCACCATTTGTCCTGTGGGCAACGATCTCACAGATGTGTTTAAATCAGGAATGTGGGATGTGCCCAGAATCTGGGTAACCCCAAACCAGTTAATGATCCAGGGTTCAATGGGAATCCCATCACACACAAGAGACGGCTCAGACTGACAACTGCCCAGACTCCATCAGGCTGGAGTTTGAAAACTGGGATCAATTTTGTCACAGCCAGAACTGCACATGTCCTGGATAACAGAGCAGCTTCTCAGCTGTGGAAACACTTCTGATTCCGGGGGATGATGAAACCTTTCAGCCACTGATGTAGATCCCATCCAGCACTAACAGATAAATTAACAGGATGTTTCTTCACAGACCACTGCTCGGCAGTGCTGTGAAGTGGGCGATCAGGAAAAGGTGTCTGACTCATCTTTGGTATGGGACAGAGGCTGTGAAAAAGGGAATGAGTCAGGAATTATCCCCCTGGAACAGGGCTGTAACCCAGCCTCCACCACAGCGGGCACAGAGAGGCACAGCAGACCCGTGAGGGCTGAGGAGGGTTCCCAGAAGAGATGGCAGCACCAGCCAGGACCAAGAGCAGCCCTGTCCCTGTCCCACACCGGGAATCAGAAGGTGGATTTTCCCAAGCCTATTCTCACTTCAAAGGCTGTTCCCATTTCCTTTTCATTTTACTGCTGAGTTGCTGCTTCTCCTCACTGTCCATCCCCTCCCTCTGAGCCGCTCTCGGGTGCTCCGTGCAGGGTGTGGACACGGCACTCCGGGCTGGAAAGGCTGGGTGGAACCGTGGGATCATCAAACATCCTGAGCTGGAAGGATCATCAAAGCCCAGCTCCTGGCCCTGAGCAGGACACCCCCAGCAATCCCACCACGTTCCATGTGATGGGAAGAGGTGGGAAGGCATCTTCCTGTCTGCCCAGCAGTAACTTTGGGATTCAGGGGGTGAATTTTTGGTGGAGGTGGGAAGGGTTTGGTGCTCTCCTGAGGAATCATTTTTGCCCTCACGTGGCAGCTCTTGCCTGGCTGGTTTCTGTCCCCCACCCTCGGGCTGGCTGCACTTCAATGGGCCTGTGGCTCTCCTGCAAAACACTTTTAGGGTGACACGTGCCAAATACTCTAATCCATACATTATTATTATTATTAGATGTGGTTATACATTATTAGCAGCAGGAATGTGTCTTCAGGTGCAGTTTTTCAAAGCATTTGATAAACAGCCACTAAATATCAACCCTCTATGCCTCTCCTGTTTCCCACCTATTTGTGTTTTTCTTTTTTGGTTTTTTTTTCCTCGTTTTTTTATTTTAAATGATGATTCTATACTTCAAGGTCATCTCACCAACCTCAGCCTCAGGGTCTGAGGGGGTTCAAGCATTTATTTTACATCTTCTGACACTTCTGCCTTGTGTCCACACAGGGTTTGTCACTCATAATCCTCCAGGATTTCTCCTGTGTGACTCTCATCCGGTCCAAAGTTTTAATCCAGGCCTAGGATCAAACCCATTCTCTACCACCCTAAACCCTTGGGCCAGACTCATTGAGGAATTCCAGTTGGAATTCTTTCTGATGCCTGGGACCACTCTGGACACACAAAGACTCTGAACACGAGTTGGTGGGAGGAGATCCTGATTCCCAGTCAACAAAGCAGATGTACAGAAAGGCACTGAACTTATCATGGAATCCTGGAATGGTTTGGGTCGGAAGGGACCTTAAAGATCATCTAATTCCAACTTCCTGCCACGAGAAGCTGTGGCTGCCCCATCCCTGGAAGTGTCCCAGGCCAGGCTGGAGCATCCTGGGCTAGTGGAAGGTGTCCTTGCCCATGGCAGATTGGAACTGGATGGGCTTTAAGGTCCTTCCCAACACAAACCATTCCAGGATTCCGTGGTGGTTCACTCCCTTCCCAAGCTACCAGGGAAAAGGAGCTAAGCCTTGGAGCAGAGTCCTTTTCCACTCTGCCCTCCCAGGGAGGGGAGAAGGTGAAGGGTCCAGGCTCCCACGTGGTGCCAGTGCTGCCCAGATGTGCATCCCACCCCTGCACATCTGTTCAGCATTTCCAGGGGGTTTGCACTGGTAGTTTTACAGCTGTTTAGGCATGTAAGTAGCATCTCCACTTAAAAGATTCTATAAAGGGAAGGGTGGGGGGAGAGGGGATGAGATGTGAAGCAGAAATGGAGAAAGAGGAAGGTGGCCAGATGCTGCTTAAAAACCTGGGATAACAACCCTTTAAATTTTGTGTCCCTTAAAAACACATTTCATTTTGCAGGTTTATTTTTTTTCAACAATACCCTGAAACATAAAGGAAATGTTGTGCAACCACTACTCGTAGTTAAGAGCAAAACAACAGCTGTGAAAAAGCTACAAATTCCTTCTAGAGCTCAAAAGACAATAAAGACTTTCTGGAGTGGAGACATTTTATACTTGAGCTAAATATCAAATGATGCTTAGATGCCAAAATATCATTTATTTTCTGTCTTAGTGAAAAAAAAAAAAACCCAGAGTCAGATGGCCAAGTCCTAAACTGCAAAAATGAGAAGATAGCAAACAACCTCCAATGTTTTTATTAGCAGCTAAATTTCACTTCTTATAAAAAATATAGAAGTTTAATTATTTTTTATTGTTGGTTTAGATGCTGAAGATCTTCCCTTCTTTAAAACCAGCCTCATTAATTGCCATGATAATGGGATCTAAGCTCTCATGAAGTCTCAAATAACAATACCTGCTGGAATAGCTGCACAAACTGATATCACCAAGCATAAAGATCTAGGAAAGAGCTCACAGACAATCCAATTGTCCATCCTCTGGCTTCACTTCCCTGATCCAAGCCTTTGAGGCTCACAGCACCTGCCATGGTTTTCATCAGGACAATCCAGCCGTGGATATCCAATGGTCAGTGCAAAACAACCCAGGAATTCTGGACTGGTTTCACTGAGCACCAGCAAGATACCAGGAGGGTTTAATCAGAAAATTCAGAAAATAAACCCCCAGATAAGCAGGAAACACAAGGATTGGCACATCACATCAAATCCTACATTGTTCTACAGTCGTTCATATTGGGTCTTTTAACCTCAACCCTGGGCTGTGACCTGAGCCAGCAGCAGGCATCACTGCAGCCAGACGCGAGCAAGTCAGCAAGAAAGTTCATCCTAAAGCCGTGGAAAAGTTGGCTCCAGGCCTGAAATGGGAGCTTTAATGTGTCTTCACAGCTTTCCCTTTAATAATCAGGCCAACTTGGATGAATTGCATCTTCCCTGGTGGAAGGGTTAGGGGAGGGAACAGATTTAAATCCGTATAAGTAGTTCTCTTATTAAATCCCTGTTTGTCCATTAAACCTCCTCTCATCCTTGTCGAGGTGGTTGTTTAACCTCTCCACGTCTTCTTCCCTTTCAGCCTCTCCAAGTCTCGTTTCCCTCACCTGTGTTGTGCCACAATAAAACACGAGGTTCTCTCTGTGAACTTTACGCTGAATTTAAAAGTCAAATAAGGAGTCCTTTGTGGGGGTTGCCCACCTTCACACGTGGGAAGGCCTCGAACATCAGTAGCTGTTTTCTTGCAACTGCCTTGGGGAGGGAAACAATTTTCCTGGACAGGCTCTCAAAAAAAAATCAACAGAGCCTGGCACAGATTGAGTTACAAGATGAGGGCCTAACACCACGAATCCATAAACCACAGAATAATTTGGCCCAGCGTTGCTCAAATGCTGCCATTCATCCTGGCTGCAGTTTGCAGGCAGCTCTGGCCTCGTGCAGCCCTGCAGGTCATTTATTCACGTCCACCGCGGAGCACACACCAAATGCCAACCTGGCTGCTCGGCCAGCGACACCCAGGGCGGGGGTCAGCGGGGAATCAGGCCCTCCAGGAACCCGCCACGACATTTACGGCAGGTTTTACATTTATGCGGATTTAAACTCGTGAGTTCGAGGCACGAGACATCAATTAAAATAATTATGTTTGTGGGATCTCCAGGCTTGAGGCAGCTCCAGTGCTCAGGGGGCGCTGCCTGATCCCTGGATTGGTTATTCCCTGAGCTCCAGCTCTGTGAGCACAGCACTGAAGGAGTTGGTTCAACAGTTGAAGCCCAGCCTAAGGTTTAGAAAGCCCAGATCCCACCCCGAGCTCTGCTCCAGGCTATGGGATTATTTGGCGAGGCGCTGAGAGCGGATTTCTTATTTTATGGGCTCCAGTCAATAGGAGACAAATGGCTGAGAGCCTTCAAAGCTCCCAGCTTTGGGTGTTCAGCAGGACTGACAGGACTTCCCCCCGTCACTGGGGCCGTGGGAAGCCAGATCTCCACACAAGAAATCAGAAGCAACTGCAGCGGGGGCCATAAAAGGACTTTGGGGGAAGGAACACAACAGCATCACTGATCAGATGAAGTGCAGGAACAGAAACAAAACTGCAATTAGCCTGCCCAACTGCAGGGGGAAATGGGCTCATATTCACAACAGTTTAAGCAAATCAGCCTACTTTGTAATTAGGAAGGAATTACCCACTGTCAATTGCCACGGTGTGGGCTTGTTTAAATAATACGTGATAAATTCTGATTGTGCCGCCATATGCCTGGGGTTAGGCATAAACACCCCACTGCAGAGAGGTGGGAAGGAACAAGGACAATTGAGAAAATGACAATACCCATAAAAACCTGCACGGAAGACTTTACATCCCAGCCTCGTTACGAGAGGTCCGGAGCACAAACCCAGCGATGCCATCAGCTCCTCTTCCTGAGGAGGCCCTGTCAGGTGATGAATGAGCACATCCCCGACCCCACCTCACACCTGGGTGTGGAATAGTGCACAACCCGAAGGAATGCGGGCCCAAAACGCACGAGGGGCGAGAAGAAGTTGGATCAAAACCCTGCTCCCTGCGGAAGGCCGCGATCGAGCTGAGCCCAGACCTGGCGCTCTCTACGGACTCACGGAGAAAAATGGTTCCAAAAAAACATTAAACATGAATGCACCTACTTTCAGCATTATTTCCCCTCGGTTTTTCCTTTTTTTTTTTCCTTTTCTTTACTCCTCTTTCCCCATCAGCCCCCCCTCTCCCTCCCTCTACATCTGTACTTTATTCAATGAACACATCTGCATTCTTTCTCTCTGTTTTTGGCCAGAAACTCTATCCAACCTTTATCACTGACACCTCTCTGCAGTTTCGAATTCCAGCCTTGTGCCAAATCCCCATTTCCTGCTGCTTAATTTCCATTCATTTACTCTTGTTTTTGCTTCTTCTGCCATTCCCAGCATGGACCAGCTCCAACCCAGCTTCTTCTAATTTTTTAAGGAAGGCTCCCTATTGAGTGCTATTGGAACTTGATCCTCTGCTCCAAGCCAATGGCTGGCTATTGTTTATACTACCTAACAACAGTTGCCAATATTACTGCTTTTTTCCTTTTCTTTACTTCACTCTCTAAGTGTGTATCCTAAGACCCAAGAGAACTCCTCTCCACATATGGTGACCCATTAGGTCTGGTTTTATTATTACTTCTGCAGAATCTGAAGTAGCCTCTTTATATATTTAAAAAAAAAAAAAATGGTTGAAAATAAAGAGAAAAAAAAAATCAAGAAGTCTGGGGTGTCTTGTTTACACAGGTCTGTTGATCTGGCTCTGGATGTGTGGAATAATCTGGCATTAGGATTGTGGTCTTTAAAGAAAAATCATCCTCTTAGTGGCTCGTTTAAGGGTGGGTTTCATGCAGGTGGAGCCCAAAAGCTGAGCTGCAGCAGGACTGAAGCCCCCACTAAAACTGTCAAGAGTAAAAGAGAACTTTCCAAGTCCTAAATTACACAGAACTGTTCTGGCGGGGGTTGCAAAGTGTTTCTCCCCTTTTCACACATAAAGGGGAGGCTGTTCATAAATGGGAAGCAGAGCCCCAGTGCTGTCACTCACCCTGAGCAGCTGCCAGGCACCCACAGGTCACAGAGCATCAGGTAAAGGAGGAGGCACCGAGGGAAGAGCAGCCCTAAACCAACCAGGGTTCCCCAGGAAATGATGTTTCCCTCGAGCTGCAGATGGAAAGGGTTGGATCTCCCCTTCGTGGCTGCTGGGTTTGGTGTCTTTCTTCCATAATCATCAGGTCTTCTTCTAGATCAGCTTCTCCTTAACACCTCCTTCCTCCAGGTCAGCTCATTCCAGCAATCCCAACGCATTTTCTTGGCCTCCCACTTCACAAGCCTCTCCAGCTCTCCCTAAGTCTTTTCCTCTCTCATGGGAGCTGACCACTCCACAAGCATTTTTATTCAGGACGTTTTAATCTTAAATAAATGTTCCTGGCATCACCATTTGCAGCACCCGTGGCTTATCCCCTCTCCAAAACAGCTCCTGCACCCAAAGAGCAATGGCAGGGTGAGGTCCTTCTGCTCTTTCCCTTCAGAACTTTGACCTGCAGCTTTCCAGACCTTCACCCTTCTTAGATTTGGGTCTTTCCCCATGACCTAATGACTGCAGATCTGAAATTTGGGCAGTGGAGCACCATTATTCAAATATCTCTTCTCCTTTTCAGACAGAAATTCTGAGGGGGGCCCCTCCATGTGTTTCACTTGGTTGGGAGCTGCTGGGTTTGCAGCAAAACTGAATCCCCCTGTCCCCCTCTAAGCTCTCACTGACCTCCCTGTGAGAGAGAGGCAACTAAAGCAACACTTATGTTCAAAATACACCCAGACACTGATAAAAACTTCGAGCCCAGAGTGTGCATTGGGCTCCAACACATTCCCTGTCCCTGTCTGGAGCAGCTCTGGTGTGAGAGCTCAGCCCCTCAAAGGCAGTTTTGCCTCCTTGGAAGGTTTTATGGCACAGATGTGTTGCACGCTTTGCTGGGCTGCCTTCTATTTTTACTCATTTATTTATCCTATTCTAAGTAATAATAGTAAATTTTAAAAGCAGCGTGGTTTTTTCGCAGTTCTGGTGCTGTTTCCGTGTTTTCCAGCAGCGTTGGGGGCTGACACTGCCTCTCCCAGCTCTTCCACGTGCTCTACCCAAAGGCAACAGTCGGGTGGCCAAGTCCACCTGCCAGACTCAAGTTGAAATTCTGAGGAGAATAAAGGGAAGTTTCAGCTTCCAGACAGGGAGTGACAGAGCCTGGCAGGCCAGGGATGAGGGTAAGCCTTGGAAAAACTGTTTTCTCTTTGACCCAGACAGCCCAGGAGGGTGTGAGGTGCAATGTGGGTGTCATGAATCACAGCAACACTCCAGGACTGCTCCGAGCCCTCCTGTTCATCTCTCCCGCAGTGCTGCCACTTCCCCCTCAAGGGCGACGCTTGTTCTTGTCTCTGTTTGGGCTGGGAGTTCATCAGAGCAAATATTCTACCCCTAAATTCCTAAAAACAGATTTTTCCATCCACATCAGTGTGTCAGGGACGCTCTGACAGAGCTTCCAACCCCACATTCCAGACCAGCTCAGCCAGGATCAGTGAAAGGCTCCCACTGACATCACCTTCCCTCTCAGAAGTCACAATTCCAGCTGAGTGCATCCTTACCCCTTGTTCATTGAGGCACAGGCAGCTCCCAGTGAAGACCCCAGTAGTTTTGTAAGAATGAGCTTCAGTGACTCTAAATAAAGCTTCATCTCCCATTATCTTGCCCTGCTAACAAGCGTGAACATTAAAACCCAGCTTCCTCCCCACCCCATTTATCCTGCCCTGGCAATCCATGCATCTGTCTCCCATTTATTTTTATGAAGATATCCCCCTCAGTTTAGAACATTCCTCCAACACGAGGGATTTTCTCTAAACCCCGTGTTTAATATTCCTTTACGCGCTCCATTTGTTACCCAGCACGGCCTGAGCCCGGCCCAGCCCCACCCCAGCAGCATCTCCTGGTGTGGGGCACTGAGATATTCCTTTATTGCCTTTTTTTATTGATTAGCAGCATTTGGATGGCACAGAGAGCAGGGAGAGCCCATCCCTGCCATCCAACTGGAGCAGCAGCCAGGCAGGAATAACACAAATGTGTTCACACAGCTGAAGATAAAGTGATTTACTGGTGATCAAGATCATGTGTAAACTCATGTCTGCTACAACAACCAGCAACCTCTAAAAAAAAACCAACTATTAACACGAAATTAGGGTGTTATACCAGTTTTTTCCTCATCAGAAGGATATTCCTACTGGAATTCTGGTCGTTCCTGCTGGCCCAGAAGTAGGGATCACAACAGTGATGCGTATTTATCCCTGAGAATTTCGCACTTTTAACCTTCTAACCACGTGGCTCGGAAAAAAAGTAAAAATGTCATCATCGTGATTAACAGCATTTCTACAAACACAGGATCACACAGCAAGTTTCGATGTGCAGTGCAGAAAGCAGAAGGATATTTACAATCTGTTACGTTTTTCACAGGGAGCAAAGGCATTAAGAGTGCAGAAACATTTTATTATCACCTTTTAAGATAAGGGGTTTGATTTTGAGACAGAACTCAGGTTTTAAACTCGAAATCGGGAAAAATTCTAACCTATATCAGCTTGAAACTTCCTATTTTAGCGTTTCATTTTGCTGCAAGCTTTTCGTTTGGGATCTCCGACGTATTTTAACGAATAAACTAAAAAGTTAATTACCAGCACAGCTCTGTTCAAAACACCCAGTTCTGCTCCACGTAGGAGCCGTGCTGCAAAACCAGAAAACTTTGCTGTCGGAGAGGGAACATCCCGAGAAGGGCAAGCCTTGCACAAGACAATCTGCAGCAGATTTAACGAATTACTCACATCTCCCCCGCCCTGCAGCGAAACCTGGGAGGACACGCAGCCCCACACAGCAGGTATCAGGATTTTGGCAGGGGTTTGGCCGGTTTAACGCCGGCCAGGGCTCGGCACCGTCATCGTTGGCAGCAAACTCGGGAGTTACAAATGGGAGATTATTCACTCGGAGCCAGAGGGGCTGAGCCAGCCCCCAGCCAAGGACCAGCTCAGGGGTCCCCAACGACAGAAAAACCCCAGCTGGGCACTCCAGACCTCAGTTGCCCTGCTTGAAAATAAATAAATAAATAAATAAATAAATAAAAACATGGAAAATGCTGTTGTAACTGAGAGTGGGATTTGGGGAATATTCCCTAATCCTGGCGCTGCCACTGCTGTGAAACCCTCAGGAAGTTGTTCCACGGGCTGCTGTGGTTTCTGGGCTCAGCACCCCCGTGTTTGTACAATGTGGGTGGAAAACCAGCTCTCCCTGGCAGGGGCTGCCTCAAGCCAGGCCTGCTCCTGGCACTGCTGGGACACAAATGGGGCAAGGTTGGTGAATTTTGGTGCAAAATAACTGCCAATGTCATTGGGAATTAGCAGAAGGTGGGGAAGGCACGATCCAAATAAACGTAACAACGTGAATGAACCCAGACAAACACATGCCACATACTTTGCTGCTGAGTCGTGTGTCAGAGCAAATTCCGTTTTGTAAGAAACCTCTAAGTTATGACATCATTTTTAAAGTATTTTGGTGGCTCTTCCCCTCCCCTTCAGATCAAGTCTGCTTCCCTCTCGGTAGCTCTGCACCCCCAGCAGCCTGGAGATCTTGCTAAGGATGAGAAGCAGGGGTATCAGCACGAGGCACAAATTCCCCCTGTGCATTTAAGCCCTCCTGGAAGCTCCGAGAGGGAGCAGCTTTCAGCTCACCACAGCACACGACTGCAACACAGGATATTTTTCCAGCTCACTGATATTTCATAAATACCATTTGTTGTCATGTGGTTAAATTAAAAAACTCGGGATATCAAACATCAAACAGTATGTTAATGTCAAGTATGCTTGAATAAATACTAAAGAGTTCAACTGACTGAAATATGTGGACTACGAGCTAATTAAGAAAGAAGCAGGTGTGAAAAAAACCTAATTTAAGCAATTTTTTTTTTTTTTTTATAATTAATAATGTTTACTTGTAGTTCCCCTTATAATAAGGCTCCGGTTTAACCTCCAGAGGATTCGTAGCTGTAATCCAGCATTTTAAAAATAATAATTGAACACCGCGTTTTTTAAAAAGGAGATCAGCTTCCCAAACCTGGATAACCTGCCTGGCACAGGCTCAGAGAGGGATTTTATGTGAAATAACGGGGGCAGCTTTGTATCAACTGGATCAGTGACCGAATTATTCCAGCAAACCTACAGAACAAGGCCGGTTCAGTGTCCGCCGTGCTAATTCCCGCAGGGATTAGAGCGGGAGCGGGGAGGAGAGGGCTCGGTGTGATTGCTGCAAACCCCAGGCACTCAGCAAAACAAACACAGGTAATTTGGGGGCTGAGTTTTCTGCAGGGTCTCCCAACTTCTCAGAGGAGCAGCGTCTCCGTGACATTACGGTCTAGTTTTACATAGGGCAAAAAAAAAAAAAAAAAAAGGAATACAAAAAACAACATTAAGGTTTTTATTTGAGCGGTCCTGGCAGCGCACACACAGCCAATCAACTAATCCAAGGCTGTATTTAATGGAGAGTTTCTTTCCAAGAAGGCAAATGGAAGTACAGGAGGAGAAAATGGCTACAGATGTAAAAACAGACCTGGAATATTTCATTGACATGACATATCTACTGCATTTAATTAAAAGAAGAATGTATGGGAACAATGCATCCTACTCAATTCGGGTCGGGGGAACAAAATAGGACTGGATTAGATAGGACAACCCTAATCCCCGGAGAGATTCCCATATTTAATGGGAGCGCCACATGTTTGATATGTAGGGAAGCAAGTGGGTGTTCCTGGACTCGATCCACTATTCATCATAATACCACAGCCTTGTTCATTCCCAGTGAGGAGGCTTAAAACCATGAAACCATATGTGGAATATTAAAAATCATTTAAAGTTAAAACGAACATTATGAAGCCGAGCACTGGGGCTGAGGCTGCTGTCCAAGAGCCCTCGGAGCGCTCGCTGCTCCCGGGGGTGTGGGGAAGGCAGAGGGGGATTCACACTCGTGTGCTCACACACACACACACACACAGATCCCTCCAGAGTGGGATCTCCAGTGCAAAGAATTCCTCCCTAATACTGCAGCGAGCTCATTATCAATAATTGATGCCCCTTTAATACCTACAGCATCAATGCTTTCATTCATAATTAAAGATCAGAAACTCCACTTCTATTTTTCCCCTCCTACTATCTGCTGTTTAAACTTTTTATCTTTTTTTTAATCTTTTTTTTTTCCCCCCTCTGACATTAAATTGTTTCTCAGACACAGTCAATAACTTTACTATATTCTCATTGCCTCTGAATTAATCATGGCTCTGCACTAACCACATGGAATTTAATTTCCCATAAGAGAAATGTTTACTTTGGTTTACTTTGTTGGAACTCGACGTACTTATACAGTCTATAAAGATTTACTGTAACATATTTTGTTAAGCAACATTAAAGCCTGTGCTGACAGATCTTGTCTTGCATTACTTCACTTATATTCAGGTCTTTAATGCTTTTGCTCTTCACCAATGAGGCAGCAGGACCAGCTCAGAAATGCAGGTTTTAAAAGTACATGAAAAGCAGGAATCCTGGGGCCGTGTTCTGTCCCGAGTTTATTCAGAGCAAACCACTCCTTCCTCTGCATGAATTTTTATTGCACTCGTTACAGCCACGGGGATGAATGAACAGAAGACAAGAACTTTGCTATTTAATTCCTTGTTACGCACTAATTCGATCTGAATTTATTGCAAAAGAGAAGGGAAAGGAAGTTTAAAGTAAAGATAAGATAACTCCAGATAAAGCTGTCCAGGGAGAGGAAAACTTGAGGGTTTCAGCCTTGTGGTGCAGCGTGATTAGATATTGGGAAGGAATTCCTCCCTGTGAGGGGCTGGGATGGAATTCCCAGAGAAGCTGTGGCTGCCCCATCCCTGGAAGTGCCCAAGGCCGAGTTGGATGGGGCTTGGAGCAACCTGGGATAGTGGAAGGAAAGCAGAAATCCCTGTCCTCCAGTGCTCAGCTGAAATATTCAGAGAGTCTGTGTTATGAGTGTCACCGAAATCCATGGGAATTGCCATAGATCAGTGCCAATGGAAATTGAATTTGAGCTCTCAGAAGCAGAAAATTCCCATAAATATCCAAGCACTGGAAAGCAGAGCTGCACACGCACATCAGGCAGTCCCACTGCATTCGAGCATCCTGCTGCTCAATGTTGAGCAACAAGAACTAAAATATTTACTGTGCCACTGAGCAAATTTGGTTAGGGAATTTAGGGAATTCTGCTCGGTGCCAACAGGTTTTGGCAAAAGAATCAGCACGGTGTCTGGTGATAACTCTGACCTGGTCACCCCGATCCTGCCTTTCTCCACAGCCTAACATTTAATTCACATTCCAGCAGTGAGATGGACTCTTACCCCAGATCCAGAAAGGACACAGGCAGTGGGAGAAGGGGAAAAAAAGGAATAAAAAAGGAACTATTTAAAAAAAAAATAAAAGAAGTGCAGATTGTGTGGAGTTGTGGTGAAATCAGAGCTATGGGTGCCTGCGGATGTGAATTCAGTTCACATTCAGACGCACATTCTGGGGGTGGGAGTTGGCAGCCGGGCGGGGGAGAGAGGAAAAAGTGATTTTGAAATGTATTTATTAAATCACTGCCGAGAGCAGAGGGGGAAAGAGGAGCCTGGGAATCTGCTGCGGAGGCTTGGCCGATGGGAAGACAAAGAGGCCACGGCGCTACAGGAAAACAACTTTGGAAAAAAAAGAGGGAGAAATCGCCCCAAATTTTCACACACCCCCCCAAAGGAAGAGCAACATTTGCCTTAAAGAGACAGGGCGGGAATCAGCGGCACAATTCGATATCTTGTGAATATTTTGCCACAAAGGCAGCGTTTGGGGTGTCCCCACCAGTTGTCAATGGAACCACTCACGTTAATGAGCTTTTAGAGTAATTAAGTGTTTATTGCAATGCTGCAGATAACGGGGCTCCATCAAAGTCAGGGCAGCTCGCCCTGGTGTGGTTTGGCAGGAGAACAACCCTGTCAGTCCTCAGGGATTGTGCCCAGAGGGGCTGGACCACTTTCCAAGGGTCCCAAAGCAGCATCTCCTCACCCACAGATCCTCTGGGAAATCCTCGTCCTGGCATCCTCTGGGAAATCCTTTCCTTCCTGGTGCCAGGGAGTGAACCCAACACTTCTTTCCTCATCCCACCCGGCTGGGATGGGGAGAGCAGAGTGAGGACAGGCCTCTCCTGGAGCCCTCCAGCAGAATTCCAGGTTTTCCATGGATGCTGAGGACCAGGATCAGGCCGGTGCAGTTCCTCAGCATCGCACCAGGTGGCTTCGATCACCTGTGCCAGACACTCATCGAGTGTTTATCGAGCTCATTGTAATAAATAAATATTATATAATGCTCATTTATAATGCTTTTTGTGTTGCATCATGGTACTGAAACTCCGTCAGAAGATTGGGCTGTACATGGAATAACTTCTAAAATCAAAGCTGGTGAAATACTAATTTTTTTTAAACTTAAATGAACAAAACCGGCCATGGAGGGTGCCTTCTCTCCCAAATTTTTCCTATGGTTGGGCAAGAGTGAGAAAGACAGGATTGTATTAAATTTTTATTCCTTTTTATGCCTTCTTCTCCAAAATCAATTTTCTATTAAAAAATTCCAGAATAGGAAAAACAGAAAGAAAAAATATAACTGTATAGCAACTCTTTTAAAAAGCTGTGAATAACCCAAGGATAAACGCAGCATTTTGAAAAACCCAAAGTGTTATCGAATCAGAAAGAAGTCTCTGAAACATATGCAGAATTTGCTACTCTTTGGGAATTTCCCCACATGAAAAATCACCTAAATTCCACTTTTCTTTTGGCGCATTTGAATCCAAACACAGCGGCCCGAGACCCAGGAGCCTGGATTAAAAAAACCCCAACAAATTGCAATGTGACTCTTTCCCCATTCCCCACATTTGCCCCGGCCCTCTGGGAACAGGAGCCTCTCCGAGCCCCACGGAAGCAGGTGGAGGAGTATTTTGAGGAAGAGAAAATCAGTTTAATGAAGCTCTCCTCAGACCTGCAAACGGGGAGAGCTGCTCTCCTTCCCCCCATAAAAGAGCCCACAACAAACGGGGCCGCCCGTGGGTCGCCTCTCCCACGCTTTCACACCTCCGCGGAAAGCGCAAACCGGGAACGCTCCTGGAGCGCTGCCGTTCTCGGGAAAGGCTTTGGGGGGGTTGGTTTTTGCCCCGTCTGGGTTTGGGGCTTGGGAAATCCCAAGAGCCCTCGTCAGAGGGCAGGGTCACGCAGTGCCCTCAATCCTGCACACCCCAGAGGGAACCCAGTGCCCACTGTCCCAACCCAGCCAGGATGGAGTGTTGGGAATGCTGCAGTGGAAAGAAAACCATTAATCCTTTAAAAACAACCATCAGTTGTCCATTTCCCCTCAGTATCTGCAGGAATATTTCTATTTCTCCTCATTGTCTGCAGGAATATTTGTATTTCTCCATTCTGAAGTGCTGGGATCCATATGTGGGACGCTGAGGAGCACGAGGAAAAGACTTTGCTTTTCCAACCCTGCTTATTTAAAAATCTTTCTGGACTTTACACACATCCTCAGATATCTCAGATTTCCAGAGCCACAAAAATAACCTAAAAGATGCACCTGAACCCAGAACTGCCTCCAATATTGTGTTGTCCTAAAGGCTGCTCTTCCTTTTCTTTATTCCAAGAGCTGCTGGCAGTACCTGAATAATCAGGAATTTGGTTTCCCCACAGATGTTCTCCCTCACCAGCATGAGCAAGTTCTAGTGGTGTACAAACTGCTCCATGCCCACAACTGATTTTTGTGATAATTTATAATTTCTCCAGATTTACCAATATTTATGGAAAACCGATAGGAAGCCTCCTAAAATACTTCAGCTCAACTGTACCCCTAATGGTTTGGATGGAGCAACCTGGGCTGGTGGCAGGTGTCCCTGACCTCGGCAGGGGGTGCAAAAAATGGGCTTTAAGGTCTTTTCCAACCCAAATTATTCCATGATTCTATAACTTACGGCTTGCATCCACACAGGAAGAGCAGAGGGGTGGAAACCTCACCCACCCAACCAAGGGGTTCCTGACAGAAAACCCCTGGGAACATCCAGGGGCAGGATGCGAACACCACTGGTGGTTCTGGGTGTTGATTTATATATAATTTATATTGTAGCACAGCCCAGAAGGAGCAATTTGCAAGAAAGTCGATTGCAGGCGAATGGTGGTTGGCATTTTAAATCTCTCCATTTAAATCTCTCTACAATTGATAACTTTGTGTGTGTCACACTTGCTGAAGGTTCACGATCCCAAACAAAACCCCCTCATCTTCTCTTTGTTGCTGGCCCTGAGCTCACAGATAAACACCCTTCGAGCTGCTGGAGGCTGCTGCAATATTCACAGTTTTCTGACTCGCCGACTTTAATTCTACATCTGGATTTTCCAGTTGTGTTTGCAAAGGCAGACACAGCCGGGCCATTTTCCTGCCTCAACCTCCTTTTTTTCTCTGGGGGAGTAGTGGTAAAAAAAAAAAATCAACATTTTTCACCTTCCCTTTGTTTCAAGAAAGTGAAAAATAACTTGGCCATTCAATATCGTTTGAGCCAAGTCTCTCTTTTTTTTTTTTTTTGATTTTTCATAATATTTCTGCCTCAATAAAACCTGAAAAAAGTTAAATAAACAAAAAAGTTTTTGAATGAGGTTAAGTGTCTGGCTTAAGCTGACAAAGCCCAGGAAATTGAAAGTTAAGGCTGATAGTAACAAATTCTGGCTCTTATGGATAAGAAAAGGCAAGGACAAAATGGTCTGAGCTATAAATAATTCCAGAACTTTTCATCTTTAGGCTCAAGCCCACTGGTCCACAGATGGGAGTGCAAGGACACGCACATAGCCCTCCCTATATTATTGAAATGTTGGTTTGTGTGTTTAATTCTTACCAGCTTCATAAAACACATAATTTACACCGGGGAGCCGGGAGGGACCTCGGGTAAGGATGTTAAGTAAGCACTTCTGTAAAGGGTTCATTATTTACCTTGAAGACCAGAAAACCACTGCTGGAGATGTTTGGTCTCTCAGGTAAATAAGGATTCAGTCTGCAGGAATTAAGAATTCAAATACCTTTTTTCTTTTTTAAGGCTCGTTTGATAAAATGCTGAATGTATATGGTGTTATTTTAACAGTGGAACACAACAGTCGGATTTTTCTGTGTTAGGGTCTCATTGCTTTGACGAAGCTGAAGTGGCTGAAAAACAGAAGGAGTTTGGATTTAAACTTTCACAAAGGTCTAAAGTGACCACAATAAAGCCCCTTGGCCTTTCCTGTATTCCTTAAAAAGGTGTTACTCCTCCAGCATCCTTCTGTGCTTTTATTTTCAAGTAGCATTCACACAGTAAAAATTATTCCTGTTTCAAGAGTAAAAGATCACAGTCTTGTGTATATATTTTTAACTAAATTAGTTATGTCTGTTGTTTTCTTCTGTTAATTAAGAATTTTGTTGGCACGTCTAAACGATTACACCTCATTAAGAACAGCACCTTAAAAAAAAACAACAAACCCCATCATCCATGTCAGGAGCATTTAAATTAAAAAACTGGTGCACCTCCTCTATTAAGATACTCCAAGAGCCACTAATGAAACCCCATCAAGAACCAGGGGATGTTGAGAATAGTTTAGCAAATCCAGAACAATGCCTGGCCTGTGCTGCTGTCTCAGCATCTGTGCTCAGATAAGGGGCTCATTTGCAACAGCAAATCATTTAAACTCCTTAAAAATCCACTCTCAGTTCCTCCTAAATGTCTGGGGTTTTCCCTTCAAGATACAGGAGGCAAAGCAGAGACAGTGAGAAGTTAATTTATTCAAGCCAGCCTAAGCTGAACTTTGATTCTCAGCTCCCAAATCCGTGCCCATGTGGATGGGCAGCGTGTTGGGAAAAAGGGGAGAATACACTTGCAGTGAACTAAGAGGGAGGGCAGGTGTGTTCAGAGTATGAATGGATTGAAAAAAATCGTGATTAGATTAAAAAAACACAAGAAAAACACAAGAAAAACACAAAGCCAAGCCCCGAAGAGGTGCACTAAAGAAACTGTAAATCAAATACACCCTTCTGTCCTCAAAAGAGGAGGGGGAGGGGAAAAAAAAAAATTAAACCTTGGCTCAAGAACTGAAATCTTAAACTGTTGACTAAACTTTCTGCAAGTTGTCTGCTCACCATACACATCCCTGGATATTGGCAGGAGAAATCTGGAAGTGCTTATGGATCCAGAATTGCAACATCGGGGCCGAGCAGGCACTCCGCAATCAGCCCTGTTATTGCACAGCCCCAGCCCGGGCTCCCCCATCCCGAACAATCCCTGGGAACTCGGAGCAGCAAGTGGATGATCCATAACCTTCCCCGCGTCCAAATGAAAAAAGCCGTTGCCAGGGAAACGCCCAAATATCAAAATTGAAATATAGCTGGGCCCTTAATGAGCCCGAAAGGAGCTGTAGGAAGTTTACTCAAGTTCAGCGGAGATTTTTTGGCTAAATGTGGGGAAGACATTATTAAAAGAGATCCCAGCCCCGTGGTGGAGGCGGGAGAAGGAGCACAACACAATTTTGGGTTTAAAAATCCTCTGTTGCGTTTTTTTTTTTTCTTCTCTTGAGACAGCCGCAAACGCCCGAAAACGCAATAAAAACGTGAACGTTACTGAAAGGATACAAAAAAAAATTTAAAAAAAAAAAGGAAAACATGTATTTGGGGGCAAAACAAAACAAAAAGAAAAAGGAGGAAAACTTGTAACGTTAGCACAGCGATGCAACCTTAAAAAAAAAAAAAAGGTACGATTTTCCAAGAACTGCATTTTTTCTGACATCTTGTGCATATCGAGGTCCGTGGAGACTTCCCATTTTCCACACTCAGCACTTTGAGGGTCGGGGAGGTCACGGTACCAGAATTCCCGACGGATGGCCGATAGTTCATCCAGAACAATCAGCTACTGGCTGGGCCTCCCCCCTCGTTACCAGGCTGACACCGGGGAGAGGAATGGCCACTGCCACGAGCAGAGGGAAACCCAGAGGCAGAGATTAATTGGAGATGGCCCCTGCCTTCAGTGCTCTCGTTCTTTTAAGTCATAAACCAGCGTCTACCAAAAAAAAAATACAAATAAAAGTTTCCACCCATCTCCAGCTGGAGGTAACTCCATCCCAAAGTGACATCTCCGAAAGCGGAGCAAGGGGAGAATTCCTACGTTTGTTGTGTCGTGTGAAATTAGAAACCCCTGGAAGGGCCTTTGCTCTGGGCCGTTCTGAAGGCACCTGGAATAAAGACAATCCCGCTTGGAAAATCCAACAACACCCAGATTAGGCTCTGATTCTGGGAAAAACCCAAACCACCAACCCCAACGTTATTATTCGTGTTGGGTCCCTCCTTCCTGGCTATAAATTAAAAGTGTTTGCTCGAAGAATTAGGCAGGGAAATTATTTGCTGGGAAAAAAAAAAATAAATATTGAAGCAAATAGATAGAAGAGCAATTTTTCCTCCTTTTTTTCACAAGGAATTGTTTGCATACCTCAGCTAAGAATCCAGATTAGATTCACTGTTTCCATTCTCTAACACATGTATTTGTGTGCTCGTTCAATATGCTCACTAATTAAATCATGTGTTTTAAATATTCCATCTCTGTCTGCACTTGAGAATTCCAATGCAAAATAAAACTGAGAAGAGGCACCCAATTGTCTTTTTCAATATTTATCCAAACAGCAGTTTTCAGAATAAGTTGCTACTTTTGTCTCAAAATAATCTCCAAAAGAATTATAAAGCACCTCAAGCATTCAACTACTTCACATCAATGTTATTTTTCAAAACAAGGAATTAGGCACCATACAAAATTAATGTGTATTTGAAAAATACCAGCAAGCCATGGAGCTGTATTTAAATAATAATGGGTTTCTCAGGAATGTTTTCCAGAGTTTATGTAGCTACCAGTGAAAAGTAAAAATTTAAAGCCAAAAAATGAATTGATGCTACTGGATGAAATCTTTACAAGATTCTTAAGTCATATTTAAACCCATATCCAATTAAAAAATAGACTACCATGCACACATATATATATATATAAATAATAGAAATTATGAGTCATTTCTGATTCTAATGGACCCTTTCATGAGATGAAACACATTGCATCACGCGCTTCATAAAAATAAATTAATTTTTTTTTTTTTTTTTTTTTTAAATAGAAGTGGGTTAAAAGGGTTAAAAAA
>VZRJ01009455.1:246827-259849 GCA_013397565.1 Ptilonorhynchus violaceus | reverse complement strand
CTTACCACATGTTGTGGAGGCCAGACATGAGTCACACCAAGCTCCTTGAGCAGTGGGGAGGGGGAGAGGGGAGGGCTCCTTTATCAGCTAAGAGGGGTCATTTCCCAGTCTGCCCATTCCTCACCCCAGCACGGGTACACCCCTCAAAAAGCCCCACTAAGAAATTCATGAAAGCAGCATGAAAATGGTGCAGTTCATTCTTTTATTGGCCAAAAATTTACTAGTGGGTGCCCACGTGCTCAGGGGCAGTGCCTGGGGTCTCCTCATGGAGTCTGAAGAGGAGACAAACCTTAGATAACACTTTTATATTGAAACAAGGTGAAATTTTGTATTGAAAGGTGAAATTTTGTATTGAAAGGTGAAATCCAAGGCTCACAGCTCTGGACTGGCTTATCTACTCTTTATCTACTCTCTCCCATTGCATTTGTCTCCACAATCTGCTCCTAAAAAGACTTCCAGAAGCTTCTAGAAACTTTCCACCGGTTACATTCGATTTTGTTGTTGGGTTATCGGTCTTTAATTTCACCAAATTTCTATTCCATTCCCATCAGACCCACCCAGGCAAACGGGCAGGTTAAAGGTCCATGGGGAAGTGCAAGTGGTGATTTTGGGGCAGGTTAAAGGCCCATGGAGAAGTGCAAGTGGTGATTTTTAGGTTAAAGGCCCATGGAGAAGTGCAAGTGGTGATTTTTGAATTATAAAGTGCCAGTCAGCTGGCACTGGGTATTGCAGTGGCATGAAAACCACCAGGAGATGGAATCATCCAGATGGATTTCCCACAGAGCCAGCTCAGACCTCTCTCCACATCACATTTCCAAGCTTTCCTGGATCCGTGAGGATGTGCCAACTTGGTTGTGCTCCACGCAGAAGACACAGAACAGGCTCAGGCCCAAAGGCTGGACTGTGGTGTCCACCCAGCCCTGCTCCCAAACCCTTCCAAATCCAGCAGGGCTGGAAAATAACGATGCAGGAGCACAAGTGGCTCTGCCTGGAACGAATTCACTGCTCCCAGCTCAGCACAGCCCTTGGCCCAGCAGGATTTTCTGTGCCCATGGAACCGAGAGCCCAGGGGATCCCACCTGGACACAAGAACGACCCACGGACACGGATATTAAAAGACAAACTGCCAATTTCTCGATGAAAGAACAGCTTTCAGCACCCAGCAGCAGCAGCTCTATTACTGCTGAGCTCCTCCCTAAGGCTACAGCACAGCAACAACACACGGGATTTTTTTTGCTGCTTCTGGGATATTGGTGTTAAAAAAAAAAAAAAGAAAAAAAAAAAAAAGAAATATATTGATGAACTACTTTGTCATTGTTAACAGCACTGCTGACAAACTCACAGCAGGCCCACTGAGAGGAAGACAGCAGCGTGTCTACTGAATGCCTCTTGTAGCTGAGACATGTGCTCTGAATTAGGCAAGGTGTGTAAATTATGACAGCCAGAGCTCTTTGGAGAATGCCCAGGTCTGAGGGATTCTGGTGCACTTTTGTTGTTGCTGCTGCTGCTGCATTTCCCCGTGGTTCTCCTCTCAAAAGAAACCTTGCTCCTCGGAGAGAGCATTAACAGGCTCCAGCTCCTCAAGTGTCATTTGAAAGAAATAAAATTGAAATGCTAAAAAGCAACCCCGGCTTCTTTTCCTCGTTGCATTCGTTATTTTATTCTCTCCGACTGCAGCTGAACCTCGGAGGAGAGACAACCACAGGAGGGATGGGGGAGGAGAGGGGATGAGACACAACCCAAAAACGTGGTTTTCCTCACACAAAATCATGCATGAAACTACCGCACATCTGGTAACATCTGGGAGGACCTTGCCCGGAACACAGGCTGCCAGATGGATCCCAGAAAGCTTCATTTCCAGGAATGCCCCTACCAGGGCAGGGACGTTGCTGTTATTTGAAGGAAATTGGGATACACCACCCTCAATTTTTAACAAATAACACTGGGAGAGACCTTGAAGGGAGCTCAGTTTGTTCTTCTGCCTTCAGGCCTGTGCTCAGACAACAACATCGTCCAGACTTCCCATCACAAAGGGTTTTGTAACCCTCTCAAGATGAGATTATTGACCTTTCCCTAAACATCAGCCTTAAATAATTCATGTTCTACATACTCATATTCTAAGCATAGATCAAAGTCCCAGCCACAGGTTGATCTGGACACTTGGAGCTGGCTGTTTTACACTTCCTAAAGCAAAATCCATTAGCCCAACTCAAAAGTTGTAAAGAAGGTGGTTCTTTATTGAGAAAATTGTCCTGAAATTAGCACACAACCACCAAAATAGTAAATTGGTAATGGAAAAATTAACTGAAAAGTAGTTTTATTACTACAGAAGATACCAACTAAATTCATTGATAAATACTGCTAATCAATCCCATTCCACACCCTGGAACTTTATGTTTGAAAAGGATTTGGGGATCTGGAGGAAAAAACAAATTCTCTACCAAAAATAATCTCAAAGAGTCACAATAAAATTATCCCCACTATTAATTATGCTCTTTCCAGGACGTGTTTTGATCTCAACAAGAATTTCAGCACAACTCTTCATCTTCGTCATCTTCATCAGGCTTTTACTGGTTGAAAAAAACGTTGGGTTTTTTCCCCTGCAATAATTGAAAACATCCTTCCAACTTCCCAGAGCTTCTTGCTAAGCGAGGAAAACTTTGCCACTCTTAATTTTTTAAAGTTCTTACGTGAACACGAAGTCCCCACCAGCCTCCAACCCATCCTAGTGCCCACCACCGTCACTCATCCGAGGGGAAGTTCCCCGTTTCCACCCCATCCTGCTGCAGTGCCCAGGAAACGTTCCCATTTTTGACATAATCAGTGCTTTATTGCAGGGAAAACGAACCAAAATGAAACTTTATCAGCTGGTTAATTAATACTCAGTTTGCCAGGGCCTCTCGCCCAGACAGGGCCGTGCTGGACTTGTTCGTGCCACGGCTCCTGTGGGGAATGAGCCCAAATGCCAACTGGCCGCTGGTGCCTCCAGGGCAGCACTCAGCCGCTCACGGCTTTTCCAGAGCAAAACACGGAATTTAGGAGCTACTGTGATAAATGGGTGATGTGAGTGATTTCTGGTGTCAGCTCCAGCAGGGGATACAAACCCTGCTCCCCTCAGGAGCTGAGCAAGAGCAAATATGGAGCCAGAGGGACAGCAAGGGGAGCTTTATCTTCTGTTTGATAAGGAATAGCCATCATTACCATGTCTTCCGAACCAACTTGACACTGTATTACATTTTTTTAAAACTTATTTACAGTTATGTTACTCTGGTAAAAGAAATTTGGACATCAGATGCCTGTCAGTCCTATTTGGACTATTTCCCGTGTAGAGATACACCAGCTGGACAAATTTTAGGCTGAGATCCAGAGCTGGGAGAGCATTTTGATGGAGCAGAAACACGACTTGTATTAGCTCAGTTCAGGGGTTTTCCCTCTGTGCCCAAAAGGCACAAAAGGCACCACTGAGTCTCCAACTTTATCACCTATCTAAAGAGATATTTACCTCTAGTTCCCCTTAGCTTCCAGGTTTCCTCTCTCTATCCCAGTTCTAAACTTCCTGGGAAACTTTCCCCTGGGAACAAGGGGCAGATCGAGTCAGTTTTCCTTTGGAAGAGAGAGCAGACACCGGTGCAGCACCTGGGATGAACCATCCCCGATATCCATCCCCGGATTCCCAGTCCCAGCCAAGCACTGGGTGATGACACCTTACACTGGGAGGTCACAGTGCACTCACATCCTTCCTTCCCCGGTCACATCCTGCCCCGACGGATGGGCTGCAGCATTCCCACCTGCTCCGAGCGCTCTGCGGGTCCCACACAGGATCCCACAGCACATTTCCAGACCTTCTTTACTCCCACTTCGAGCTGTGATAGCCCCGCTCTGCTTTAACAATCCCAAATGTCACCGGGAACAAGCCAGGATGATGTTTATGAGGACTCGGATCAGGCTGAAAAGCTGCAAGTCACATTTTTCACGCATCAGAGTTAAAACTGAAAAACATTAACTTTTTTATTATTTTTTCTTTCACAATTTTCTCCCTCCTAGTTACGGAAGCTCATTGAATGCTTCCAACCAAAACCAGTCAGACCTGACCACTAAAACTGAAGAAAAAGACAATTAAATTACTTGGTTAAGGGAAACTATATGAGATGTTAATCACAACTGGAGCTCCTGGCTGATGCTTCTCTGGTTATTCCATGGCTTCTCCCACACTGGCATTACCAGGGCTGTCTCATCCCTTCAGATCCTACAGAGTGGCTTATCCTAAAGGCTGGAGTGCTGCTGTGACCTTCCCCCACCACATCCCTGGGAGCGAGCGTTCAAGATAGGAGATCAACCCCCACATCTGAGAAGAAAGAAAGAATTTACCAATCCCACTCCAACTCCTTTTGAGATAAGAGATCCCCACGGGGGAGAAGCACCCAGGGATAACACCCAAAAGGAGAAGATGCTCTCTGCGAGAAAACCACCGCAGCAGGTACAGGGAGGTGCGGCATCGTCACTGCCGAGCCGTAACTCCATAAACACACCCCGGGACGACAAATTCTCCAAGAAAAAACCCCGGTGAGCGTGTGCTGGTATTGGTGTGAGGAGCGGAGTCCGAAACGCGAGCTAAAGACAGCTCTGAGCTAAAGGCAGCTCTGAGCTAAAGACAGCTCTGAGCTAAAGGCAGCTCCGAGCTAAAGACAGCTCCCTAGCGGCTGCGGCTGCGGGAGCGGAGGGAGCTCTCCAAAGCCATCGCAGCGCTGCTGACAGCTCAGCACAGGGATTTATCCCGCACCCGGGAATGCTGCACCCCGAGCCGGCCGCCTGCCCGGCGGGGAAGGCGTTAAAACGCGTTCAAATATGTTAAAATATGTTAAAACGCAGAAGCCGCATCCCTCCCCGCGCAGGTTTTTCCTCCCTGACCCCTCCTCGAGCAAAAAAACAGGAGCGACTCCTCAATTTGGTCACCCGCTCCCTGCTGCAGAACACCCACCAGGATCCCCTTCCCCATCCCTTTCCCCCCTGAACATCCCCCAAAATCACGCAGCAGCATCCCGAGGAGGGGATCCATCGGCTGCTCCCGGTGCCAGCTGCGGCGCCTGCGGAACTCCCGAATATTTGGCGTGACCTCCCGTCCCACAGATTTATTTATTTCCAAACAGCAGCCGCCTCCTTCTGTACCTGGCAGCTCACGAGCACTGAGATCACCCGAGGAGATTCACAGGAGGGAAACTGAGGAGTCAGACACCCTGCTGATGTTCCCTAACCCGCAGGGTTCCTGTCTTATTTTAAACTTTGGTTTCAACTTGTAACACACAAGCCTTTATTATTATTTTACTATTATTATTATTCCTATTATTATCACTATTATTATTACTATTATTATTGTTTCCACCAAATTTGCTTTTAAAAATTAAAAAGGGGGTTTGCGGAGTTTTGCATCACTTGGGTTTAACAACGTGTGGATAAATCTGGGGGTGGAAAAAACAGCTCAAAACTCATCATTGCTGGTGGTTGTCACACACAAATATTCAGCTGTTCATACAGAGAAACTTCAATTCTATGAACACAAGTTGAAAAGCCCTGAAAGATCCCCCCAACCGGAGGAAATTCAAAGCAGTTGGCAGTGCAGCCAGTGCTGATTGCACACACAAACCTCGCCTGCTCACACATCACGCTCCTATTTTTAGATTTTTAGGAAACAAAGAGCCCTTATTAATGGCTGTCTTCTCGTTTGGGGTAAAGGGAAGGGAATAATTTTGTTTATATTTCTCCCTCAGCCTGCTGGCTGTCACACAAAGCTCTGAAGCAATTACACTGGCTGGGGCACTGGATGAGAGACTCAGCAAACATCATTAATGTGATTATTCTTTTACTTCATTCAGCTCTTTCTTCTCCCATTTCTGGAGGATCTGACACATCTCTCCATCCAGAGGATGTATCCCCCACCAGTGCTGGACACCTGCCTCCAGGGAAGCCACTCACCAATTTACAGCAGGGAATTTATTAATAAAATACAGCCAGAGATTCTTGACCAGGAAGAGCGTGGCATGACCTAATCCACATGGAAAAGACCCAACTTTTGTAACTCTGATTCCACCCACGAAGCAGCCCAAAACCGAAGGAGTCACAGAGAAAGGCACCGCAAGCACATTCTGAACACCTCAAGTTGAATTTTGTCTTTGGACACTGCTAAAAGATCCATCAAAGTGAGTTCATTCTCCCTCCTGAAACGAGGTCACTCTTGTTGTCTGCCTCAGGTACACTGATCTACAACAGAACCCTTACATTCAAAAGCAACAGGCTGGAAATGGCTTCATTTTCCAAAGTTCTCGAGAGCCAGCAATTTCTGTAACACCAACTGCTGCCTTCAGGCTGATTTGTCCAAGCCACCCATCAGATCTGGATTATAATTACTATTATAAACTCCCGGGCAGCACAGCAGATCTCAGTCTAAATAGTGATGGGGGAGACAAAGACTCAATTTTTGAAGTCCAAGACCTTGGTGAAGAAGCAGGTGAGCTCCAGAGAAGGTTTTCAAGGGCTGGCTGAGAAACAATCTGCCATCAGCAGTGGTAAAATTCAGCCCTTCACAGTTCTGTCACCAAAACCTGTCCTGATGGCACAAGGAGATGATCTCCTGCCATTCCATTAGAAGACTCTGTAGCCTTTCAGAATTCTTAAGTGATTTCTGATGGTTATAAACCCCGAAAAATCAGATAGAAAATCTCCTGGATGCAGACCCTTCCCTCTTTTAAACCAGATTTATACAAATTGTCCTTCCCCGTTTCTCAGAGCACATTTACAGCCATTCAGGTGTAGGATTTAACATGTGAAGAGGCAATTCTCCTCCAGACAGCTCAGCCTAAGAACAAAGCTCCTGGCTGAGGGAAAACCTTGGAAAAAAGACACCCCCCAGGTCCTGGCAGCACAGGTGAGCAGCTGCTTTGGCTGCTCACGGCAGAAGGCACTGAAATCTGCTGGGCACAGCACCCACCGAGGGGCTGCTGTCCGTTCTGCTCTCCCCAAGTGGACTTTTAGTCCCTTTTTTTTTCCTACTCTCCTTTTCAGCTCTAGGAATTTCAGGAGGTAACTCCTGCCAGTACAGTCTGATCGAAGGTTCCGAGCAATAAATGGGAATGCTTTGGGTTTTTAGGTTGGATTCTGCTCTCACAGACCAGGGAGGGAGCTGAGCACGGCTGGTCCTGTGCGCTGGCAGAGGGAGTGAATTTCATTATCTCAGTGCCCTCTTTTGCCTCCTTTACATCCAACCCCTTCCTCCCTCTCCATGGAACAACCTCTCACTTCTTCCTGGCTGCCCCAATTTCCCGAGGTTATTTTAACCCTCTATTTTTATAAGCCTGTTCAGACCCCAATATAAATCAATTAGAAATTAAAAAAAAAAAAAAACAAAACAGGATGGGGAGAGATGAAGCTCATTACAATAAATAAAATTAAATTGAGCAAGGGTGAATCTATTGTGTACTTGAAAACATCAGAGCTGCTTGTACCAACACAGCACAGGAGAGCTCTGCTGCTCTCCAGCTTTTCCAGGCTGGGGAATTTGGGTGGGCTGATCCCTCCTTTGGGGTCCCAGCAGGTCCCTGCCAGGGCCTGGAGAGCATCACTCAGGGGCACTGCAGAAAAGCTCAGAACAACAACCAGACTCAGACATGAAGTGTGGTGNTTTTTTTCCTACTCTCCTTTTCAGCTCTAGGAATTTCAGGAGGTAACTCCTGCCAGTACAGTCTGATCGAAGGTTCCGAGCAATAAATGGGAATGCTTTGGGTTTTTAGGTTGGATTCTGCTCTCACAGACCAGGGAGGGAGCTGAGCACGGCTGGTCCTGTGCGCTGGCAGAGGGAGTGAATTTCATTATCTCAGTGCCCTCTTTTGCCTCCTTTACATCCAACCCCTTCCTCCCTCTCCATGAAACAACCTCTCACTTCTTCCTGGCTGCCCCAATTTCCCGAGGTTATTTTAACCCTCTATTTTTATAAGCCTGTTCAGACCCCAATATAAATCAATTAGAGATTAAAAAAAAAAAAAAACAAAACAGGATGGGGAGAGATGAAGCTCATTACAATAAATAAAATTAAATTGAGCAAGGGTGAATCTATTGTGTACTTGAAAACATCAGAGCTGCTTGTACCAACACAGCACAGGAGAGCTCTGCTGCTCTCCAGCTTTTCCAGGCTGGGGAATTTGGGTGGGCTGATCCCTCCTTTGGGGTCCCAGCAGGTCCCTGCCAGGGCCTGGAGAGCATCACTCAGGGGCACTGCAGAAAAGCTCAGAACAACAACCAGACTCAGACATGAAGTGTGGTGGGTTTGGGGTTGGTTTTTTTGTTTTTTATCCACCTCTTCACTTTCCCCAGCAAGATGTGAGTCTTGCTCCAATCCCATCCTTCACTGCAATCTTGCCAAGGGCAACGCTGCCTCCTGATAATACAAGCCTTTGTGTGCACCTCCACAACCAAGAGACAAGCAGGGGAATTGGGGGGCTGCAGGGGGATGATTTCAAACTAAACCTAAAAAAAGGAGGAGAACAGGCAGAGCTGGGTGGTGTGAGATGAGAAAAAAATCCTCTCCCCTCTGATCCGTGCTCTGGATCTGCCCTCCTCGTGTCCCACTTCCCCCACACACATCAGGGTCCCTCGTGGCAGCCCTGGGGATGGAGGGGGATCAGCAGCAGCAGCTCTCCCACTGTTGGATTTCAGGGGTTTTGGGAATGTTCACTGTGCTGCAGGACCGCTTTTGACTCAAGGAGCCCACAGCCCAAACCAGTCACAGCAGAACAGCAAGACCTTCCTTCCGTGAAATTTAAATTAAAAGGTGTTAGGAATAGCCATTTCACTCCCAGAGTCTTTACCAATTAAGATGAGTGTTCAATACGGTCGGGCCGCCCTCTAATTCGGATTTTTTTTTCACCCACCCACGTGTTAACCCCCAAAAAATCGATTTGAAGAATTAAAACCATCGTCGCAATTTTGCTCAGCTTAACGTAAAGCCGGAGCACAACGAAGGCCACTCCTGAACGCCGCTGCGAGGGGCTGCAGGCCTGACCCTCGCTCCTAATCCCCTGTAAATTCACCCCAAAAGTCATGAACTACATAATATTAGTTCTTACAGGCTGACATATTTCCCTGATCTTTCACGAGCCACATGGGGAAACAGTTTTCGCCTGATCTGAATGAAGAAGAAAAACAGTGATCCTAATCAACCGTTTACCCTCGGTGGCTTCCCTAAACAAATCTGGGAAAGAGCTTAAAGGCTTGGGAATATCCTCGACCCTGCTTGATGCACTGTAATAACCCTACCTAATTATACTGATATAAAAACTAATTGGAAAGATAGCAAATGTCAGGGTAAGATGCAAATTGTAGGGTGTTAATTGCTGAACAGGTGCTGGGATAGAATTAAATGAGCATCTTGATTAGGAGAGTGGAAAAAACAAATGTGGACCCCGAAATCGAGTTGGCCACGTGAATTATTGAGCAGCCTCCTCGTAGCTGAGAGGGGTCGTGTTGATGTGACCTCTGCTTTGTGATGGGTGGGCTGGCAAAACAATGGTGAGCTCCAGGAGGAAACGTGGCTTAGGATGGGGACGGGACCACGGGACATTGGGAATTTCCAGTGGGATGAGGGAGGAGGGTTTTTTTTATTGGTGAACTGTTGGGTAGCAAGCGAAGGGGAGGTTTTCCGTGTGGGTTATTGGGGTGGTGTCGCTGATCCCAAAGGATCCCTGAGCGCAGGAGAACGCTCAGGTGTCCCCCCCCGGTCCCTCTGCAAGCACAGAAATGGAGTTTCTGCCATTGACAGCAAATATTTGGGAATACGAGAGCCGGGCCAAGCAGAAAGGGACTAAAAGCCAGGTTTTGTATTTGCACACGGCAGGAATTCCCTCCCCAGCCAGAAGTTCTGCAGTGACACCACCGGGGCAGTGAATTTCTTTCACACAACCCCTTCAAAAGCCATCTCATGTTTCAGTTGCCACTCAGAGAGCAGCAAACAGATCAGATCAAATGACAGCAATTAGGAGCAGCAGTCGGGAAACGAGAGACCCCACGGTGAGCTGCGATTATTTGGGGTGCAGAAGCAGAATAATTTTCATGAAGGGTTTTATCCCTCATTTTGAATCTTTTTGATTTTACTTTTTCTTGCTGAAACCATTAGAATGTTGGGGGCAGAAGGAGGTTTTATAAAGAAAAACTTCCTTTTTTCAAAGAGTTTCGACAAGTGACAAACCCGACTGAAATGTTTTGCCAATGAGGAGAAAATTATGAAGGATTCTAGAAGACGATTTTTTAAATCTACTGAAAATATTTAAATGGTTATTCATCTGGTTTTATGAGTTACTTTACAGATAATGGTTCAAACAACTGTGGCATGGGGAGAAGGGAGACCTTTTCCTCTGAGTCCATTGAATGAATAAACACATTTCCATGGACAGCAACAACCACAGCAAAGTCGAAGTAATTGGATTATTTTAGGAGCAGCTACAGGCTCAGCCTAGAGCAGGACCCCAATCCTTTAGGCAATGTACAAATTCACAAACCTCCTGCATTCCAGAGCTTCCCAAAGAGAAAGGATAGGGAAGGCAATGGCTGAAACACAAGAAAAACAGGCCAGTTGTCCTGGACAGGCTTAAAATATCAGGAGCCTACAGGAGATATTTAAATTAATACAAGCAAGAGCCCAGTTTGAGGCTTTAATGTGACCAATGGAGCGCAGAGGACCCACAGCATAAAAGCTGGGTCTTTTTTTGTCATATATTAATAAATTACACTCTCATTTTAAGTATTGCCCTCCCAAATATTCCTGCAGCACAGGGCTCTGCAGCTGTCTCCAGACCAATTCTCCATTAAATAAATTTTTACCCTTTTTTTGCAAAAAGCGGAGCTCATACAGACAACAGGAGGTGATTCCCGATATTCCTCTGGCAGCAGGCCCTGGATGGTGCCCAGGCAGAGGTGGGAATACAACCCCTTGTGCTCCTGACGATTCCTCCAGAGGGAAAACCCAACCTGCACAAGGTGCCAGCCCCAGCCAGTGACACAGACACACACAGAGCACGAGGGTGCAGAGCCCTTTTCCCCACCCAAACACCAAAAAAAACCAATAAAAAACCTCTGCAACAGGGCCAGACCTTCAGAAAGGGACATTTCTGCCCCAAGAAATGCAGGAATGGGACAATGTGCTGCTCCAGGGTCTGCTCACAGGTAAAGGATGTGCTGCCACCATCCAGGGAGGGACAGGGACCTCGGCAGGGATGAAACGTCTCACCCACACCTTTGGGGACAAAAGGAGGATGAATCCTGAACACTGGAAACTGAGGATTTACGGCACTAAGCCCTGCATTCCCCTTGTATCCAGGGGATGGGATGCACCACGGGTGGCAGGAGGATGGAGTGGGCACCACATCCCATTCCCAGGCCCCTGGGAGGGACAAACCAATCCCTTCTCCACATCCATCCCTCCTGGAGCCCGCCCTGCTCCGGCAGGGAGCTCCAATCCCCCTCCCTGCTGCAGAGTGGGCTGGAAGGAGCTGCAGGGAGAAGCTGGCTCAGGGAATTGTCCAAGTTCAGCTCCCTGTCTTGGAGGGGAAGGGGCTGAAACTCGAATCCAGTCATGTCTTGGGTTAAATTCACTGCTCAGGGGCAAAATGCACCCGAAATGTGTCCGGGGGAGGAGGGGATGGTGGCAGAGGGACTCAGCTCATGGCAGCACTGCCCCAGAGCTGCTCAGGGAACAGCCCTGAATTCCTTATCTAGAGAAAAGTAAAGTCCATGAAATATACAGGGAAGAATTATTATTATTTTTGTTGTTGTTATTATTATTGTTATTATTAACACTCGTATTAAAGCTTGCAGGAGGATAAAACCTCACCCCCTCCTGCAGCTGCAGCAATGTTAAAGGGAAATCTTTCACACTCCAAACATCCGAAGTACAGGAATATTCCTGAGCTCATAAAAACTCGTTCAGGGCCTACAGAATGAATTAAGATGAAAGAAGTAACCCTAAATTAAATCCTTTTTGATACAGCCAGTACAATCCTTAACTCTATTGTGATNATATATATATATATTTCTGTAAAAAAACCCTAAATAGGAACACAATCACATTCCCCATCCCAGCCATGGTTACAGTCTCTGCTTCTGAAGGACAACTGCATTTTAGGGCAAATTATTGGGCAGGACAATTGTCCTGCTCGTGCTGTTTGGCTGAAGGGAAAGATCTGACAGTGACACTTTTTGAAGGCACCGAAGGAAAGCTGGAAAATGAGAGAACCAGATGTCCCTGAAGGAATGCTGGGAAATGTTTGAGATAAAGAGGAANGCTGGAAGGAGCTGCAGGGAGAAGCTGGCTCAGGGAATTGTCCAAGTTCAGCTCCCTGTCTTGGAGGGGAAGGGGCTGAAACTCGAATCCAGTCATGTCTTGGGTTAAATTCACTGCTCAGGGGCAAAATGCACCCGAAATGTGTCCGGGGGAGGAGGGGATGGTGGCAGAGGGACTCAGCTCATGGCAGCACTGCCCCAGAGCTGCTCAGGGAACAGCCCTGAATTCCTTATCTAGAGAAAAGTAAAGTCCATGAAATATACAGGGAAGAATTATTATTATTTTTGTTGTTGTTATTATTATTGTTATTATTAACACTCGTATTAAAGCTTGCAGGAGGATAAAACCTCACCCCCTCCTGCAGCTGCAGCAATGTTAAAGGGAAATCTTTCACACTCCAAACATCCGAAGTACAGGAATATTCCTGAGCTCATAAAAACTCGTTCAGGGCCTACAGAATGAATTAAGATGAAAGAAGTAACCCTAAATTAAATCCTTTTTGATACAGCCAGTACAATCCTTAACTCTATTGTGATATTTTTAGCATTGTAAGAACCATCAATTTGCGAGTGCAGGAAAAAGACTGAACTTCACATCTCTTTATGTATAACAAAAATGTTATGTTTGCCTGTAAAGAATATCTACACTATATATTATGTGTTATTATTATTTTTTTTTAATATATATATATATATATATA
>VZRJ01009455.1:233807-246780 GCA_013397565.1 Ptilonorhynchus violaceus | reverse complement strand
ATATATATATATATTTCTGTAAAAAAAACCTAAATAGGAACACAATCACATTCCCCATCCCAGCCATGGTTACAGTCTCTGCTTCTGAAGGACAACTGCATTTTAGGGCAAATTATTGGGCAGGACAATTGTCCTGCTCGTGCTGTTTGGCTGAAGGGAAAGATCTGACAGTGACACTTTTTGAAGGCACCGAAGGAAAGCTGGAAAATGAGAGAACCAGATGTCCCTGAAGGAATGCTGGGAAATGTTTGAGATAAAGAGGAAAGGGGAAAAAAAAAAACCAAAAAAACAACCGCCTTTAACCAAAACATCCCAGAGGATATTTTTTTTTTTTGAGGTTCTGTGTCAACAAGTGACACTGACACAACAGTTTAACTTTTTCTCCCCTCTTTAGCAGAGGAATTTTGACTGAGCAGATACTTTGCCAACATCAAGGGGAAGGATTTACCCCGGCAGGGATTCAGCTGGAAAAGTTGTGGGTTAATTTTCTCCAAGGCCCTGGGCACCCACGTGCCCAACGAGAGCAGAGATTTGGAAAACCAAATTCAAACACTCCTAATCCAAATGACAATTTGTATTCAGGCATTTCTAATCCAAATTACAAACTATATTCGAGCACTCCTAATCCAAATTAAAATTTATATTCAAACACTCCTAATCCAAATTACAATTTATATTCAAACACTCCTAATCCAAATTACAATCTGTATTCAAGCACTCCTAATTCAAATGCCAACCCAGCACAGGCAAGTTTGAAGGCCCAGGGAACTTTCTAGCAGTCATAAATTCCAAGAGCGTTTCCACAATAAAAACTGAGTGTAAATGGGTGCAGAAGGAGGCAGAACTCTCAGATTTATCAGCCCCAAAGCTGCACTTTGTGGTTTAGATTCGTGTGAACACCCAAGATTCAAGATTCAGCCAAGATTTAGTTTCAAGAACCCCAAATTTCATCTCTTCAAAAATGGCAGCTTCAGGACCTTTATTTTCTTACAGAAAGTTTGGGAGTGTGAAAGGAACCAGAAGCCCAGATATCAAACTCTGCAGCATCACTTTTCAGGACTCACTTCATTTAAACTATTTACATACACCCTTCTTGATGCTGATGATAAATAAGACCAAGTGTTCATCTCTCTGCTGAACCAGGATCCATTTGAAATCACTTTTTATCACAAGAAAACCTAAGCACACCTCTTAAAAAATAATTAAAAATTATTTGTATTGACATCAGCACTTGAATTTCCTTATGCCATGAGTTAGTTCCATGTGTCTGTTGTGTCCAGAGGTGCTTTAAACACCTCTGGAATTACCCTCCCTCTTCCCAAACACCCCAGGATCTTCCTTTTTTCTGGTTTGGAACAAGAATTTGTGTGTACCTGGTTAAAGCAAACCCACCTGGAGCCTCTGTGCCTGCTCAGCAGCCCTGGGGGACAGAGCCAGGCAATTATTTTTCCCCTCTCTGGCACAAACCTCTCCCACTGAGCCGCAGAGATCAAGGCGAGGGCCTGGGGGGAAATGAGGCAGCGGGAAACTTTTCCCCTGGAGCCAAGGGAGAGGCTGAAGCAGAGAGCAAGGGAACGCCTGGGATAACCAGGCTGGAAAGCAGCTCGGTGGAGCAGTGAGAACAGGGAACGTGCAGAACTCCAGGCACATCCCACGGAGGAATCCGGCTGGTTCTTCGAGGGAAGCGTTGGGAATGCAAGGGGAGGACTGTCAGAGGAGCAGCTCCCTGCAGGCTACGCCCAAAACTCTTGTTTTGATTTTTTTTCTTTCTGTTTATCTGTATTTATAAAAGCACTTCCAGAATACCTGAACGCAACTGTGCCGCCGCTCCCACTGAGATGAAATAAGGGATTTGCACGGGACAAACGCCCAAACCCGTAACACACCATACAAACAGAAGCCTTGGTGGTTGCTCTCTGCTGGAATAAATCAAAATATTCCCATTCAGCACGAGAAATGCCACTGGTGACAGCAGCCTTATGCCAGCTTCTGTCAGTGACAGCCACTGAGAGGGGCAAGGGATTAAAAGCCACCACAGGGCAATCAGTTGCCACTTCATTTTATTTTATTTTCTCGGAGCAGCCTTTGCAGGAAGACACAACCCCATGGAGGGAAGAGCTGTTTGCCTAATGGGTTCACAGCCACGGAGACTAAATAAGCTGACTGCTTAAAAACAACTCGGGAGCCACAGTAAAAGATAGAAAATTATTGCTTCCTGTCATGACCAAATATTAAACACAGCACACACCTAATGGCTCTATCACTCCCCGGGGAAGGAGCTTTATGAACAATAAAATCCCAGCAGACTTGCACTGTTTGGACTTAGAAGCCTCATTATGGGCTCACTGATCCAATACAATTTACAAGCTCGATGGACTCCACTCCGAAGGAAAAGCCACCAAATGTGGAGCTGTAAGTGGGATGCCCATGGAGAAATCAGCATTTATTTGTGGGGGAAAGTAGCAGAGGAGGTGGAGGGAAAAAGGAAAAATAACAAGGAGGAAAAATAAGGATGGGTTTGGTAACAGCAGCATATTAAAGATCCAGATCTGGGAGGAAGATGGGAGTGGGAATCACAGCTGCTGTTCCAGGACATGCGTATTCCAGCCTGGAATACAAGGCTTGGATTCCACTCCTTAACGTGGAGTGTCTCCTACAAACTGTCTCCTGCAAACTTGGGCAACTCATGCAAGCTTTAAAATTACGTCTCCAACTGACTTCAGCTTCAGACACACTTTATATATTTTCAATCTCAATCTTGTCTTCACTTTACAAGGATTTTGGGAGATATTCCAAGCAGGACAAATTGTTTCCTAGCCCGTCTGAAGGCAGGAACACTTTAATTGGGAGAACTTTTTCAGAGGTGAAGCAATCAGCTCAGAGAGGCTGAAACCCTGGGATGTTTACAGGGCAGAAAACGAGGGAGATCCCCCCAGAAACAGATGGTGAAGGGAACACCCAGGGAAAGGGACGGAGTGGAACAAAAGGTTCAAAAGGAAAGCAAGAGGCAGTAACTAAACAGCTTAGGGCAGATGAAGTGACAAGTCCATAAAACCAGGTCTAGACAGAGGCCGAGAGGAGAGCAAAAGTGATAAGGAAGAGTATTTCAGGTCATAAATACACAGAGGATGCTTTCATTAGGATGCAAATACCCTGAAATATTGGCATTTTTATTGATGAGTGCAGATGGAGCCGGGCAAAAGCAGACCCAGAGAGGGGAGCTGTGGAGGTGCCGTGTCGCACTCTGCTGCTCCACATGCCCAGAATTTCTGCTGTGCTGTTTGCACAGGGAATTTATCCTCAGCTTCTATTCCCAGAGGTGCTTTAGTCCATGGGAAACTTGTATTTCGTTCCCCTTCCTGCTACTACCGAACTCATTGATTCCAGTGGCTCCTCACTCTGCTCGGTCCTTCTGAGGTCACTGCAGCCCCTTAACCCCCTCCCTCGCTGTTTATGAGCACAAACCGGACCTAATTCTCCCTATTCCCAGGAAAAAGCTTCCATTTAAAAAAGGGACAAGGATTCTCCTTCACCCTGTGTAAACTTTGCTCCCAACTTTGCTCTGCTCAGGCAGGATTCAGCCCGAGCACCGTCAGTGTCTTTATCCCAACTAATCCAAAAAGATTGGAATTTATCCACGCTGGTGTCCAAGCTGCTCTAAGGCATCATGGCAGCTTATCTGATCTGTGCAGAACTGCTGGAATCCTTCGGGCCTTGCCTTCGTTGGACTTATTTTCTTAAGGCTTCCAGGCAGTAGCAGCAATAGTCGGATTTTATTCCTTTAAATTATATAATATGCCCTTGCTGAGGCTCACACTCGCAGTTCTCAGACCAGGACATGTGCTGACAATTCCAGTTATAGATTTAGTGGAACTGGAGTGATCAATATTGGTTGAGACTCCCACGTTGTTCCCTCTAACACATCCCAAAAGGCCTCTCTCCGTTTGGAGAGTTCAGTGAGTTGCCCACAGTGACAGCACATGGACAAAACGTGTGAAAAACCCTGGTGGAAATAAAGTTCCAGCTCTGTTTAACTTCCCAACAATCTGTGCTCAAAACCAGCAGTGATTTAAACCCATCTCATTTATTTCAGAAGCAGCAGCACCTCCAGCCCAGGCAGCAGCAACCAACAGTCCTGGGGGAGAGGAACTTTTTAAATCACTCAAAAAAAAAAAAGCATCTCCACTGTAAAAGCAATGCTTTTCCACATCACCACAGTATTTCCCCTCATCAATTCTCAGCATCTGTGTTTTTCTGTTATCACTGAAAGCCAGAAAAGCACACGCTTGGTTTATAGCTAAACACAGACCCTGTGAACGGCACAAAAATACAGAGGCTGTGGTGGGGAGAAAGGAGCAGAGCCCAGGACTCCCACAGACCCAACCAGCCCATTCTTCATTTTCCTAGCACACTCAAAAAGATATTTAAGCTTCTTTTGCCTCACCAGCTTGCTGGAAAATCTGTTGTCTGTCGACAGCAAATGAAAAAGATGAAGTGACACGAGCTACTCTCCAGTTTAGGCCATTTACAGGCTTTAAGTGTTTGTACACATCAGAGATTTCAAGATGTTTTGGACAGCGAACTAGCAAAGAATTCTCTTTTTGTCTAAAAGAGAAGGGGGGGGGGAAGAAAAGGAAACAAACAAATTAGGCACTAAGAGAAGCACTTGTCAAATGGCTGGGATAGTGCACTTTAAGTTACTGACTCCCCACAAACATCCAGTCTACTAAAAAATTCATAAAGAGACAGATGGCACAACAGCAGCTCTTTGCAGGAGAGCAGGGTTTAGCAGGGAACAAAGGACTCGGACTCCCTAGGACAAGGGGAGAGATCATTGGAGGTTTGGGGGGCTTGGAAGGGGGGACTGGAGAGCACGGGGAGCTGGGGAGGGCTCCTGGTTTCACCCCACAGCAGCGACAGATCCCAAACATTTATTCCTCACCAGGGCCACGGAGAGCAGGGCAGGACAGGAACAATCGAACTCTGCCATGCACATTAAACCCTCCTGGCGATGCCTAAAATTGGGAGGGCCAAAAGCAAATCCTTAAGGCATCACTGGCGGCAGGAATATGGAAAATAAACCCAAAAAGCTCCTGTTTGAGGATCTGAAACCACTTTCCACAGCCAGGTAGTGAAAATGCTTTGCATTAAGGGGGAAACTGAGGCACAGGCTCACATCCCTTGAGGTGACAGGGAAAGTCAGCGGGAATGTGATCCAGGCCTCTCCATTCGTGCTGTTCTGCCTCTGAGCACGAGGAAATGTCCTTGTGTTATCCACTGGTTTTTGGGATCACCCCAAAAGGGAGGCAGAAGGGATAAAGTCCTTTTCAGTTGGCTGAGATGGAGAGAAAGAGAAGAAAAAGCAAAACGGAAGGAAAAAAAAAAAGAAAAAGAAACAGCCAGAAGTCTGCACTTATTTGAAGTCAGATCCTTCAAAATAAAAGATAATCTATGTGCCCTTTTGGCTTTTTNNNNGCCATGGGATCCCAAAAACCCCCTCCAGCCCCTCCCATCCCCCCCCAGCAACGATCACAATAAATTAATTAATAAATAAAATGCGGTAGCAGCACCCATTAGGCTCTTCCCAGGACAATTAGGAAGAGTTTAGGTTAAAAGGAGGAGGAATTGGACCCAAAATCTCAGATCCTGAAAGAACCTGAGTTAAAAGACCTCGTTCCATGAGCCCAAAGAGAGCAGAGGACCCTGGAAGCAGCAGCTACAAACAGCACAGGGCTTGTGCTCCCAGGTTCTTGTGCTGTTCCCAGGAATTTCCCTTGTAGGAACAAAAAATTCCGTCCCACCCCAGTGATGCTGCGTTTTTAATTGAATTAAGATGTTTTGCTTGAATGACAGAAAAATATCTTGTGACTGTTTAAGAGGCTTAAATTGAATTATGTGTGAATTTCTTTTGACTGTTTCTATAAGAAAAAGAAAAGAAGAAAAATAGTAAATTGTTCAACAAAAAAAGTCACCCCAATTCTCCCCTGGACCGCGGAGGGTNCAGCAAGAGGCCTCCCCTAATTTGAAGTCAGATCCTTCAAAATAAAAGATAATCTATGTGCCCTTTTGGCTTTTTTAGGGAGAGGGAACTGGGGACACCCCTCCAAAGAATATATAAAGCCCAGCCCTACTAATCCTGAAGTGAATTTTAGTGCCTGTGGGATGTGCCAGGCAGAGCTCAGGGAGGGCAAGGCACCAGCAGGGATGGAAAACTCCATCCATGCCCCCCAATCCCACATGTAGGGACGGACCCCCACGGCTCAGGGATATAATCCGGGCTCTCCTGCTCCTTCCCAGGGAGGCTGACACGCTGCCAGCTGTGCTCAGGCTTCGGGCTGATGTTGGGTTTTTTTGTTAAATAATAATCACANTCCGTCCCACCCCAGTGATGCTGCGTTTTTAATTGAATTAAGATGTTTTGCTTGAATGACAGAAAAATATCTTGTGACTGTTTAAGAGGCTTAAATTGAATTATGTGTGAATTTCTTTTGACTGTTTCTATAAGAAAAAGAAAAGAAGAAAAATAGTAAATTGTTCAACAAAAAAAGTCACCCCAATTCTCCCCTGGACCGCGGAGGGTTCAATTAAATCACAGTTTCAGTAAACTCAGTACAGCATTAAGAGTAACAAGCACACAAAATAACCTCCTCTAAAGAGCTGAAACCTTCAAGGAACACAAAATAATAATAAAAAGATCATTGCCATTTGATGAATTTATATCCAAAGCCACACAACTCACCAAAAATGAGAGAGAAAATCTGCAGTAAAGTGAAGAATTAAATCAATTTGCATCTTCCACGACCTCTTAATCCTAACACCAAGTTTCTTTTTATTGGTCGGAAAGGCAACAAACTAAATAATTATAATGCAAGTGTGACAAAATACAGTTTTCAGCTGGAAGTAACATCCTCAAAGGAATGAGCTTCCACCCTGCTATCCAAGAGCCCCCCCCAGCCCCTCCACTTCCTATCCCTCTGTGGGATTTCCACAAAGGAAACACAAATTTCCCTCTCCAGTTTCCAGGAACAACCCAGAACATCAAGAACCGCCACTTCAGCCATGAGAGGAGGGGGAAAAGAAATAATATTTACATTTTTGATGTCTCTTCAACCAACCAAGTGCAGAGATACCAACTTCCAAAGGCGAGCAGGAAGCCGGGATGAACCCACCAGAGCTGGGATCCACCCTGGGAACGCACCAGAACCAGCTCAGCTCCGACCGATTCTGACTGTGCACACCAAGTCAGAGCTTGCTGTGACAATTTGGGAACTGATTATGGCTTGTGCTGTCCCAAACCTTGGAGTGCAAGGGATTCTGGGTTAAAAATGTAATCCCAGGTCCCTCCAGCCCCGTGTTCCAGTGGAGTTCAACATTCCTGCCTTGTGGCTCCTGCAGGATCTGAGCTGTGGCATCGCTGTCACATCAGAGGCATCGCCCCGAACTCGAATCCCGACCAGAGTTACCCTGGAATTCTGACTCAGAACACCACAGAAACTGAAATATTCCGATGTATCCCACAGATCTCGGCCGGCAGGAGAGGGCACGCGCTGAATTTCGGTGGAGAAGCTCCCTCTCGTTTGGAAACGTTCTCATTTCCAAGAGGGAGTGGAAAAATAACTGCAAGGACCTTCAGATCTAAATCTGGTCCCCAGAGCAAAGGTCGCTGCAGAAATGTTTTATTCAGCATCAGAACTTTTTGGAATTCTTTCAAGGAGGAGAAAAAGCCCAACAACAACAACAGGGCTGAGATTTTTTTTTTTTTTTCCCACTGAACTATTTCTTCCCTTTTAAACATGGATATGAATCCCTGGGGTTTGGTGAACACCAGTGAGCTGCGTCTCCCTCCAGCACCCAGCAGGTAAAAAAGCGGGGAGAGAACCAAAGAAAGGGGAAATCCCTGCACTGCTGGTGGAGTTGTGGCTGAACTCGATGACCTTGGGGTTCTTTCCAACCTCAGCGATCCTGGAATTCTATTCCATGGAAGCTCTGGTGCTGTTCCACTGTACCCACACTGCTCAGACACAGCTCTGATTAACACACAAAGGTATTTTTGCAACTCTTCCCTCTCCATTTTCCTTTCTTCCCTTCTCCAGAGACAGGAGGATGTAACAGCTGCCCTGGTACACCACAGAGTTTTACATTTACCCATCGTTTCAAACCAGGGAAAAACACCCTCATTCCAATCGCTGTTGAGAGAAAACCTGCAGTTCACGTTAAATGAACAGGAACCCACCACGAAGGCGACGCTGACGTGAAAATATCACCACATTTATCGACCCACGTGGTCGCAAGGCGCACTTCAGGAATTAAATTCCACCTGCTGCCAAGTCCTTAAGCAGGGATGTTTTCCTTTAAAAAAGCCACGTAAAGACCCCCTAAATAAATAAAAAGCACCGCTGCAGGTAGTGCAGAGCACACAGGACTCTCCTTGTTTGAAGGACAAAGAATTTAGCCCCTCCGGGTGTATTTTGGGAGAGTGGAGGTGTGAGGCTGACAGACCAGACAAGGATCCCCCTGTGCAGGGGCAGGCACAGCACAGCTCTGTTCTTTTATTTGCATTGCCCGTGCTGATGGAGATGTAGCACACGGGATTATCCCTCACTCCTCAGGCCCTGTTTCGCTGGGTAAAGAGGTGGAACAGAAATAACCGTGCAGAAATCACTCTGCAGAAGGAGGAGACCCTCGCTTGGTGCTGCAAGTGGTTGGTGGAAGGAAAAGAAAAATATTCAGCTTTGAGTTTTGCTTTTATTCACCACAGTGTTCACTAAGCCAAGCTACCTCAGACAGCAGCGCAAGGCTGGGGTAAATTCTTCTCTCTGTGGCCTAAATCTGATTTAGTGACTGCTTTTAACACCAAATGGAGCAGCTTTATCAAGCTTATTTCCCTTATTTTCCCTTATTTCTTTCATCTACCCTCACTGAGCTCCAGAGTTCACTTGGGATTGAGACACACACGCAGAAAGGGAAGAACCAACACACAATGAGGAACTGCCAGCCTGAACCTGGAGGATGCTTCCATGCCCAGGGAATGCCTGTGGCTGTCAGCAGGGCAGTCAGGAAGAAAGTTTTGGGCTTAGAGCAAGTTAGGAGACATCTTAGAGCAGGTCAGGAAAGGTTTTAGAGGTTTTAGGAAAGGTTGGGACTCACTGAGCACAACAGGGGACTCGTGATGCACATTTTACACACAGTTGTTAGAAAGGAAAACCCCGTTGTTTCTGATAGTTTTCATTTCATTTTACATCAGCAAATCCCAAATCCCCACAGGAAGCATCAGAATGTTCATTTTGCACGAGGATGGGCAGCTTGCTGAGGATTCACAAGTTCAGCTGTGGTGGGAACTGCCCCTGTCAAGGTCCTAACCCAGGGGCAGATCCAGGCCCTTCCACCACGAGCTGCTTCCCAGAAAATTCAGACTTCAGGCTGGAAAGCTCCCAAATGCAGATTCATACCAAGCATCAGCACAGCCAAAAATAAGCTCGAAATTTCATAGGAAAGGTCAAGATGGCACATCCAGGACTTCTGCTCCCCAAACAGCCCAACTCACTGCAACTTCCAACCCTGGCCCCAACCACCGCCTTGGAGCACGGAATTCAAAGGGAAAACCATGGGGTGAAGGGAGTGGAAGAACCCAACCACACCATCAGAGTTCCAAAATCATTTAGATTAACTCAGAAAACACGAAGGAAATCGTCACAGCTCTTTATTCAAAGCAGCTTTACTGCTCTGGGTGCCAGGACAAGCCCACGAGCAACGCTCTAAATAAAGTTATTAGAAAGGAGATGGAAGAGGCCAGACACAGACAGACACCAACAATGGCCCAAACCAATCCACTCCAGCAGCAGATCCCTTGCAGCAGCTGCTTCAGGGACAAGGAACCCTTGAAGAGTCACTATGGGATAATCTGGGGGAAAACATCTCTTCCTGGCCTTTCCTCCCTCGCTGCTCCCCTTGGATGTGTGCTCCTCTTTGAAGCAGCTCTGCCTGTTCTCATTTTCCCTGTCTGAGCCTTGCTGAGCTCCAGATTTCAAACATTTCCATGCCAGTGAGTTCCACAAGGAAGTTTTGTAAGGCCCCCCAAAAATTCACAATTTTTAAGGTGCCAGCTCAATTCTGCTCTCCCCATTTATGTTATTGACTTAAAAACTGGCAAAAGAACCCAAACCCAGAGCTGGAACTGAACAATACATGAAGTTGTTCTGCACAAAATTGCTCCCAGTCCCCAAACTGTCAGTTTTAATGTTGCATTTTTGCCTCTTTTACCTTTTCCTTCCTCCCCACATTTCTATAAAAATACTGTTCTTTTGTTAAAGAATATTGCTGAAGCTGCCAGGTTGCTCAGAGCTTTGTCTGTCTCAGTAATCCGGTTGGATCCTATCCCTGGTGAGGAGAAAATATCCCAGATGCACACATTTGGTCACAATAAAACCAGAAATTCATTTAAAACAGAAACACCAATTTCGTCGAGGTCCCCAAACGGCAGACACTGACAGGTTAACCAGTGAGAAAGAATCTCAGATGATTCAATGTGAAAATCAACAATTTTTGGATGCTTTTGCAGGAAAATGAGGATTCACCTCCTACCTGTCAATGATCACAGGGTCAGATGGAGTCTCGTTCCTGTTGCCACAACTTTTCTTCTCACAGCACCGACTGGAGAGGGAGAGAAAACCAAAATTAAAGAACCACTGGGACAGTTGAGAGCAAAGAACCGCTCAAAATCTGTCAGAAAACCTTCAATCTATGCCTGGAAGGGTGAAAATTCTCCTTTCCAGAAGGGGAAAATTAAGGAAATTGGGTGTCCAAGTCCTGGCTGGTTCCAGCTGGAGTTTGGCACTTGGCTCCCTGTAATCCACTCTGAACGGCCCAGCCAAAAATGAACAGCGATGTGGTCACACTTGAGACCGAGGTGATATTTATAAAGGCCTAAGAAGTGATTAACAGATGTCATAATGGCATTACAGGCACGAGCCAACGGGTTATGGGGGTTCAAAGTCCATCAAAAGGTGTTAGAACTGACTATAAGCACCCTGATGGTTTGGGATAGTCCAATAATTTTTTATTATTATTATTATACTTTTTTATTATTAAATATCTCAGCTTTATATGGTGCCCAAAAACTTCAACACCACGTGAAAAACCAGAAACTGAACATACTTTGATCCTAGAGAGGATCTGAAGAGATGAGGTGCTGAAGTGGTTTGCAAAATTCTCAATAAGTCTGGATCCCACAGTTTTCCAACTGGGGAGCAATTCCAAGCAGAGTTAAATAAATAAATAAATAAATAATTAAAATAAAAAATAAATTAAATACCTGAATTCACTGAAGGCAGCATAAAACATGAAAGAACAGCCCTTTTTTTTTCTTGATATACCTAATATTCAATTATAAATGCCTAAAATGAGCATTTGGACAAAACCCCTCTTTCAGCCATGAAAAATCCCAGCGTTTCCTCCTGGAGTTCCAGCCTGTGCCAGGAAGTTCCTGCTCCCAGGCTGGAATTGCCCAGCCAGACGAGCTGTAAGGAGCAGATCTATTTGAACAGCAGCTCCAACTGTTTCAACATTCCCACATCCCCCTTGCCTCAAACCTGCGCTTATTCATCGATGCTGCTCCTTTTAAAATAAAAGGATACACTAAATATTTAAAAATCCCTGGGGCAGCCCCTGTAGCTGCTGTAAATTGTCATGGCTCCATCGACTTCAGTGCAGCTCTGGTAATTCACACCAGCCCAGAACATCACACTCCCTCCTTCTCCCAAACTTTATTTTAAGTGCATCTTTCATGGATTTCACTGCCTGATCGTTGCTCATAAAGAATTGCGTGGTTTTGGACCAAGAGCCAAGATGTGAAGTGTTTTCTAAAGGAGGAAATAATAATAACCCCCCCCCCAAAAAAAGCAGAATATCCTCTCAAATGACATAAATTTGGCTCGTACTTTGACACGTCCAATATGACAACACATTGGAAATAACATTGGGAATAAACGCTCTGCTGCTTTACAGGCCGCTACAATAAAGCAAAAAAAGAACTCAAATTTAAAAATATGACTTCAGGGATGGTGCCATTTCTTGGCACAGTGTTTTGGGATGAATTCTGAGAGATTGAGCACGACACGGCTGGGTTCAGAAACAAGTGCACCTTGTTTTATTTCCATTTCCAGTGTTGCAGTTCTGGACTTTATATTTGTAATATTTAAATATTTTCTCTCTATAACTGTGGCTTACAGCTAAAGTTCTCTGAATATTTTATTGGTGTCTACATTCTTATCACACTTGGGGAATAGATCTTTGTTAGTGATGGACTTTTCCCTTTGACCATGGTGTTTTCTGAGCCCAAATATATGAAATAAAATCTTGATGAGGGAGAGCAGCCACTTCCAGTGAAGGACTTGCTCACACATAAATCAGAGTGGGACTGAGGATGTTTCAGCCCAACATTTTAGCAAAAGCACCTCTCAGATCTCTAAATCCCCATTTCCAGGTGTTTCACCCCATATCCAAGCACGAACAGTGCCACTGGTTGGTCTCACAAGTGCTCTCTGTAACAGAACTGACTGGTCCCGATTCCAGTCCAAGTCAAAAACCCCAAACCCTGGTGGTCCAGGATCAAGCCTTCAATATTCTCTTCAGGCAAATTATTGGCTTGACTTCACCAATATTTACATTTCTGCTACGATTTTGGGCTGGGAACAACCTTTAGAGATGCTCATTGGCTCAAGACAAGGATATCAAGGCTTGAGATGATTTTCTACAGCTTTTGTTGTTATACTTTCCCCTCTAATTACATCTACATGGAGCAAATGATGGTTTACGTTATGAATGGTCCAGAAAAACCCTAAAACCAAACCCAGAAAGCTCCCAGAGACAACCCCAACCCTACAAACCGAGCACCCCAAGCCAAACCACCATCCTTCCCCTCCTCACGCTCGGCTAAAATGGCTTTAAAATTCAACCCTCACCCCAACACCCAAAA